>JAUKWE010047928.1:0-20763 GCA_032356425.1 Cumathamnion decipiens | reverse complement strand
AGACTAGTTGATCGTTTGTGCGATCGTCTTTCTCCGACGGGAACCTGCAAAAATCCCCAACATTCCCAGAAGAGGCGTTCACCATGGACTTGCGACCGATGAGCACGTGACCGTTGGCGATGAGCGCGGCATACGCTTGAGGCATGCGTGGTGTCCTGCACGGGTAAGCTTCGCAGCGCGAGGATGGCACGTCGCGATGCGCCCGGGCACGAGTCAAATGGTCCTAGGCTCTTCGGTGGCCGGCTCCGCGCCGCCAGATCAACGCCGCCACAACCACCCGACCGCGGTCACCCACGCGGCGTGGGCGGCGCGGTGGCGGCTGGCGAGCGCGGTGTCCTCGCGGCGGCAGCGGACGATCGCGAGCGGCACCCCGGCCACGGTCGCGAGCAGCGCGAGGGGGCTCGCGAGCAGCACGCTGCCACCAAGCAGCGCCGCGAGGAGCCCGGCCTCGGAGGGGTGACGCATCCAGCGATACGGCCCCGACGTGACCAGCCGCGCGCTGTCGAGGGCGGTCGCGAACGCCGGTCCCAGCGCCGCGATCGACCATGACCGGAGCCCGATCCCGGCCGCGAACAGCCCGCCGCCGGCCACGACGGCCCATCCCGGGCTCGTGCCGCGGTCGAGGTGCTCGAGGACGCCGGCGAGGTGGCCGGCGAGGACGAGCAGCCCCGTCGGGAGCGCGAGGGTGCTCGGCGCCGGGCGATCAGGCGAGCTCAGGGCCGCCTCGCCGATCGCCCACGCGACGAGGCCGCCGCCAAACAGCGCGAGCGCGAAGTCAGGCATCAGGTCGCGGGCGGCAGCGCGCGTTGTAACACGTCGGGCTTGTAGGTCCCTTTGCACACCCCGCACTCGATGTACTCGGCCACGGTCCCGAGCGGGATCAGCGGGATGAAGTACAGCGTGAAGAAGCGGCGCACGCGTTTGTGATCGTAGGGCATGTTGGGTCCACACCGCGGGCAGTCGAAGGAGCCTGTCCCCATCGATCCCGTCACCGAGCGCCTGCCGAAGATGATCAAGCCGAGCATGCGGAGAGGCTATCGCGTGGTGGTGGCCGCGTGGTGGCGCGGGGACGAGATCCGGCGCACGCTAGCGCGCGGGCAGGTCCGGGGCGCGCTTGTCGCGCGCGGTGGGGCCCCACGACTGCACGTCGATCGGTCGGCCGAGCGCCTGCTCGATCGCGCCGGCGAGCGAGTCGACGGGGCGGAGCACCGGGACCGCGGCCGTGGCCGTCTCCGTGTCGACGCGCGCGGCGCCGCGCCAGGCCACGGCGATGGCGCGGTCGGGCAACGCCGCGACGCGATCGAGGCAGGTGATCGCGAGCCGGTCGATCGGGCCGGCGAACGCCACCGCGTGGCGGGCGAGCACGGCGTCGAACCAGCCGGCGCGAAACCGTCCGGCGGGACCGTCGTCGCGGTTGTCGGGCTCCGGCAGGCGCGCCGTGAGCGCGGCGTCCTCCGACGGGAACGGGCCCTCGCCGTGGCGGGTGTGGTACGCGCGCAAGACGCCCCAGACCTCGAGCGGGCCGGCGAGGCCGAGCTCCCGCGCGGCCTGTTCGGCAGCTGCGCGCGTGATCCGGCTCGGGGTGACGTGCGGGAAGAAGCCGTGGTCGCGATCGAGCAGCGCGCCCTGGGCGCCCTCGAAGATGACGTGCGCGGCGGTCGGCGGGCTGGCGGTGATCGCGAGCGGGCGGTGAGCGGCGTCGAGGTACGCGTCGAGCAGATCGGGATCGTGGCCGCGCGCGAGCAGCGCGTGTGCCTCGTCGCACGCCGCCGAGCCGATCCGCTCGGCCGCCGTGGCGAGCAGCGTGGCGCGCAGCGCGCGCACGCGGTCGTCGAACCCGCGCCGCAGCCCGCGATCGAGGTCGCCGGCGACGAGGTGGCGGCCGAGCTTGGCCTCGGCGACGCCGCGGCCGGTCGAGCCGTGGCGGGCGGCGCCGCGCAGCGCCTCGCGGACCCGGCCGGCGATGGCGTGCCACGGCGTGACGAGCACGCAGCGCGGATCGATCGTCGTGCGCGCGAGGACGTCGCCGCCGAACGCCGCGGCCTCGACGTGGAGCGCGTAGAGATCGACCGCCATCTCGGGGCCGAGGTGGGTGCGCGCGCCCTCGACGAACGCCGCGCTGCCGAGCTGCGCGAAGCAGTGCGCGCGGCCGTCATCGGTGACGACGTGGTGCGCGGCCTGCGGCCCGCCGTTCCACCGGACGACCAGCGGCGGGGCGGGGGCGCGGCGCGCCAGCCAGTCGACGATCGTGCCCTTGCCCTCGTCGCCGAACCCGAGGCCCAGGACGACCTGGACGGCGGTCATGCCGTCGTGCCGCAGGCGCCGCAGAACTTCGCGTCCGGCTTCATCGCCGCGCCGCACGACGCGCACGCGCGCGTGGCCGTGCCGATCTGGACGACCGGCGCCGCCACCACGGGCGCGGCCTCGGCGCGCGACTTCGCGACGTCGGCCATCGCGGCCATCGCCTTGTCGTAGACGCCGCGGGTGTCCTCGGCGTGACGCCGCTCGAGCTCGGCGCGCGCCGCCAGGACGCCGGCCCACGCCGCGCCGCCGCCCTCGGACTTCGCGAGCTCGCCGGCCTGCATGGCGATCATCTCCTCGGGCGACAGGCCGCGCAGCGCCGTGCGCTTCTCGAGCTCGTGGGCGTGATCCTGCGCCGCGGCCTCGCGATCGAGCTGGGCCATCTGGCGCAGCTTGTCGAGCTGTTGCTGCTCGGCGACCGCCGCCAGCTCGAGCTCGAGGCGCTTGCGGCGCTCGGCGTCGGCGAAGTCGAGGTCGCGGCGGGCGGCGAGCTCGGCGAGCTCGGCCTCGACCTGGGTGCGGCGGAGCTCGGTGCTGTTCGCGACGTCGCGGCGCCGGCGGTCGTGCTCGGCGGCGTCGCGCGCGGCGGTGGCCTGTGCGTCGCGCTGGAGCCTGGCGAGGTCGAGCGCGGCCTGGCGCGCGGCGAGCGGGTCGCGGCGCTCGCGATCGGCGGTCGCCGCGTCGTCCTGGGCGAACGCCTGGTCGCGGTGCTGCTGCTGCTGGCGCAGCACCCGGGTGAGCGTGAGCTGCGCGAGATCGATCTCGTTGTCGCGCTGCTCGAGCCACGCCAGGCCGAGCCGGACGTCCTCGGCGGCGCGCTCGAGATCGGCGCGCGCGGCGAGCACCCATTGCCCGGTCTTGCTGCGCACGTCGACGGCGGCGAGCGCGACGAGCGTCATGCCCAGGCCGTGGAGCGCGCCGGTCACCACCGGGCCGATCGCCTGCTCGAGCGCGGCGAACCCGCCCGGCGCGGTCAGCGCCGCGAACGCGATGCCGCGGAGGTGCGCCGCGGCCGCGGCCACGACGGGCGGGGCCACGCTCGCCGGGGTGAAGTCATCGTGCTGGCCCGAGACGCGGACCACGAGATCGAGCTCGACCTGCTGGCCGTCGCTGGTGAACAGCGGGGTCGTCGCGTCGACCGGGCCGCCGCCGACCGTGCCGACCGGCTGGGGCGCGCCGCACCTGTCGCAGAACCGCAGCGCGACGGGCAGCTCGGCGCGACACCCGGCGCACGGGCGCACGGTCGGCGCGAGCCCCGTGCCGAGGTGCAAGGTGAGGCTCGCGACGGTGGTGAGCGGCGCCAGCGTCGCATCGACGGTGAGCCCGTAGCGCCGGCCGATCGCGTCGGCGAGCTGGCGGCGGATCTCGACCTCGGCGTCGGGAAACGAGACCTCACCGCGCGCGGCCGCCCGCTCGAGCACGTCCTGCGTGATCCGCGCGACCTCGGGCCGGAGCAGGTTGTAGAGGTCGCCGGCCGCCACGCTCGGGCGCTCGCGCACGACGTTGGCGATGAACGCCGCGAGCGCGTCGCGGTCGCCCTTGGGCAGCGTGAACGTGACGAGGACCTGGGTCTTGACGACCTGGCCCGACGCGCTCGCCCGGGTCTGCACGACGAACGGCACGGGGAACGGCCGCTGGTCGACGAGGTAGAACGCCGTGCGGTCGCGCTGGACGAAGAAGCTGGCGATGCGCTGGAACAGGCTCGTCGACGTGCGCTCGCCGGGCGGCAGCACGCGCTCGACCACGCCGTCGACGAGCACGACGCCGACGGTGCCGGCCGGCACGCGCACGGTCCGTGCGCCGAGGAACCGGCGGGCGTCCTCGGGATCGACGCGGCGGATGACCTCGTCGCCCCCGCGCTCCCACACGCCGTCGATCACGGCCCCGGGCTCGGCCGGCTCGCCCCAGCCCGCGTACTCGAGCGAGCCGCCGCAGCGGGTGCAGAACCCCCGCCCGAGCGGGTTCATCGTGTTGCAGTTCGGGCAGTGGATCTGCGGCGCGAGGTTGGCGCCGCACGCCGCGCAGAACCGGGAGCCATCGTCGTTCGCCGTGCCGCAACGCGCACAGGGGGTGCTTGCCATGACCGTCCTCGTCACTTTGAGATGCCGCCAACGTAGCACTCGCTTCCTTCGGTCGCCCGCTTCGTGTATGACTTACACGTGGCTGCTTGCGTCCGGTGTAACGCGTCCCTGCGGGACGGCGCGGCGTTCTGCGGCGCGTGCGGCGAGCGCCAGGTGCTCGCCGTCGAGACCCCGGAGGCCGCCCTGCGCTACCGCGAGGTGCTCGCGAGGTTCCTCGCCGACGGCGCGCTCGACGCGGCCAAGCAGCAGCAACTCGAGGCCCTGCGCGTGCGGCTCGGCGTCACGCTCGCGACCCACGCGGCGCTGTTCGGCCAGCTCGAGCCCTCGAGCCCGCCGCCGCCGTCGATCCGGCTCGCGATCGACGTCGCGACGCTGCGGCACCTCGCGGTCGGCGAGCGCGGCCTCGTGCGCTGGCGCGTCGAGAACGAGGGCACGCTGGCGCTCGAGGCGCTGACGCTCGCGACGACGCTGTCGGGGGCCGCGCTGGCGCCGATCGAGGCCGCGACGCTGTTCCCGGGCCGCGCGACCGTGGTGGCGGTGGCCGTCACGCCGTCGGTCGCCGGGTTCCACGAGCTCGCCGGCGAGCTGCGGGTCCGCGATCTGATGGGCGAGGACAGCCGCTACACGTTCGCCGACATCCACGTGCGCGCGGCCGGGGACGGCCCGCAGGTCAACGTCGTCCACATCGATCAGTCCTCGGCGCGCGTCGTCGACAACTCGCGATCGACGTTCGGCATCACGGAGACCGGCGGCGTGGTCGGCGCGGGCGACTGGCAGCCGGTGCCGCTCGTCACGGTGCGCGACCACGCGCAGCGCGCGACCACGACGAACCCCCGGCGCGTGGAGTTCGCGATCACGACCGAGACGGCGACCTACCAGGTGACCACCACCCTGGCTCACGGCGACATCGCGACGGTGTACGGCGGCCACACGCGCGGCACGCAGCAGCCGGTCGCGCTCAAGCTCGCCGATCAGGCCAGCGACAACGATCTGCTCCAGCACGAGACCCGCGTGCTGGGCCTCCTGCTCGCCGAGCCCGACAAGATGGCGATCCACGTCGCGTCGCCGCGCGATCAGTTCCGCACCGGCGACGGCCGGCTGGGCACGGTGTTCGATCACCTCGACGGCTTCGACCTCACGGCCGTGCGCGATCGCTGCCGGCGCCGCGGCGAGCCGGGGCTACCCCCCCGGCACGTGGTCTGGGTGCTGCGCCGCGCGCTCGCGGCGCTGGGCTGGGCGCACCGCAACGGCATCCTGCACGGCAACCTCGATCCGGCGCACCTCCTCGTGCGGCCCCACGACCACATGCTGTGGCTCGTCGACTGGTGCTGGGCGGTGGTGAACCCGGCGAAGACCGGGCAGGGCTTCAAGGCGCAGAACGAGATCTACAGCGCGCCCGAGGTCGCGGCACGCGGCAACCCCACGCCCGCGTCCGATCTCTACGCGCTCGGCAAGTGCGCGATCCACGTGGCCGGCGGCGATCCGGCGACCAAGACGCTGCCGGACATGGATCCCAAGCTCGCGCGCTTCCTGCGCTACCTGTGCGTCGAGTCGCAAGGCGGGCGGCCGCAGGATGCGTGGGAGCTATATCTTCAGCTCGACAGGATCCGCGAACAGATCTGGGGCGCGCACGAGTTCGTGCCGCTCGAGCTCTAATGAAAGGACGAAGTACATGGGTGGAGGTCGCTACAGCATCGATATCGCGCGCTCGAACCGGTCGTCGAACAACGCCGCGTTCCAGCGCCCCGCCGTGGCCGCGCGCGAGGTCCACGAGGCCTTGAATCCGTTCGGCAAGCGCCGCGAGGTCAACAACGTCACGCCGATCGTCGTCGCGCTCGACGTCACGCGGTCGCGCGGCGACGACACCAAGCTGATGTACGAGAAGCTGCCGCAGCTGATGGGGCAGATCGAGCTCAAGGGCTACATCGAGAACCCCGGCATCAGCATCGCGGCGATCGGCGACGCGACGAGCGATCACGCGCCGCTGCAGGTCGGCCAGTTCGAGGGGGACAACCGGCTCGATCAGGTGCTCGAGCGGGTCTGGATCGAGGAGGGCGGCGGCGGCACCGGGCAGGAGAGCTACGAGCTCGCGGCGTACTTCTACAGCCGCACCAACTGCGTCCGGCTCGCGAAGGGCACCGGCAAGAAGGGCTACTTCTTCTTCGTCGGCGACGAGGGCTTCTATCCCAAGGTCGACAAGGCCGCGGTGCGGCGGATCATCGGCGACGAGCTGGCCGACGACCTGCCGGCCGAAGAAGCGTTCCGCCGCCTGCAGGACAAGTTCCACGCGTTCCTCTTGTATCCGCAGAAGACGATGGAGGAGCGCAAGGCCAACATCGACGCGGAGATCAAGGACCGCGTGGTCCGCGCCGGTGGCCTGTACGAGGGCGTCGATCTGCGCGCGTCGCTGGTGTGGAACAACCGCAACGACCTCGATCTCCACGTCATCACCCCGGCGGGAGAGCACATCTACTACGGCGCCAAGCAGGCGTCGTGCGGCGGCTGGCTCGACGTCGACATGAACGTGCGCGGCGAGACCCCCAAGCCGGTCGAGAACGTGCGGTGGGCCAAGGGCACCGCGAAGGCCGGGTCCTACAAGATCTTCGTGCGCAACTACGCGTTCCACGAGCCCGATGAGGCGCCGACCCCGTTCAAGGTCGAGCTCGAGGTCAGCGGCAAGATCACGCACTTCGAGGGGGTGATGTCGCCGCACGGGCAGGTCAGCGACGCGAGTGACATCGTGGTCGGCCAGATCAAGTTCGACCCCAAGGCACGTGCCGAGGGCAAGGCGGCCCAGGCCGACGATCAATACAAGAACTACGCGGACGACGTGATCCTGGCCCAGTGGGCGACGGTGATCCCGAAGGAGCACATCATCCGCGTCGGTGATCCGAAGTCGATCATCGACGTGCTGCTGGGCGCGCTCGCCATCGCCGACGGCAAGGTCGACCTCGACACCTACCTGAAGGACATGCGCGAGCTGGGCTCGCCGGAGGCCCGCGTCGGCGAGGTCGAGGCCGCGCTCGCGGGCCTGCCGAGCGCGAAGAAGGTCGCGACCGCGGCCGTCGAGGGCGACGTGCCGCCTCCCGCCTCCGGCGGCGGCAAGAAGCGCACGACCCGGCTGTAGCGCCGTGGCCCCACGACATCGTGTCCGGCGAGCTGGCACGTGCGGCACGTAGCCAGGCCGACGATAGATCCAAGGTTGCCAGCCGCCAGCGATTGCACCTTGCACCTGCCGAGCGCTATCGTGCGCGCCATGGGGAGTGGGGACGGGGACGGCAGGGCCTGTGGTGCGCGGTGTGCCAGCGAGGAGCGTGGCGGATGAGCGGGTCCCAAGGGCGCGGGCCGGATGCTTCGTTCGACGTTGGTCACGCCCGCGCCAGCGTTCCGGAGTGGACGCCTGCCGCGCGAACGCCCGCGCAAAAGGCGGAGGCTGCGCGCACCGTCGCCGACAACATCGAGGGCCAGGAAAAGCTCGTGCGCCAGTACGTCGACGCGATGACGGCTGCTGCCACCACGGCCAAGCCCGCGGACTGGACGACCGCCAGGAGCTCCGCCGATGCGGCCGTCGCGGAGCTCGAACGCCAGGTGTCGTTCGCCGTCACGGCGGTGAACGCCGCGGCCGATCCGGAGGTTCGCAACCGTCTGGCGGCGGCGTCGAAGGTGCTGACCGCTGCCAAGGACCTCGTCGCGCGCGCGCCCGCCGCGCCGAAGCCGCGCGTGCCGCAGCTCACCTGTGCGGACGCCGTGCTCGCGGTGCTCCCGCCGGACCGCCACGTCTCCCCGGCCGAGCCCGTGTACGGGCCGGCCGAGCTTGCGCTGAAGGAGATCTTCCGGCATCAGGCCATCGAGTCGGACATCGCGGCGTTCCTGACGATCGTCCGCGACCACAAGGACCACGAGATCACCCGCCGGTACATGTGGTTCGGCGACGCGCGGCGACGCGGGCTGGTCGAGTTCCTGAAGCGGGACGACATCAAGTTGCCCGCTCGCGCGCGGGAGGCCGCACAACGGCGCGCCGCACGCGGCAGCGCCACGGCATCACCGCCCGCGCCCACCAGCACCCCGAGCAACGCTCCTGAGCTCGGCGATCGCGAGCCAGCTGGCCCGGCCGCTGCGCCCAGGGCGGGCGCCGATCTATCCGAGGCCGCGGCCGAGCCCGCGACGGCCGCGGCGCAGCGGCGGTCCGAACCGGGTGCGCTCGTCAGCGCGACCGAATACCTGACGCTGAACGATCGGGCCGCCGGTGACGCCATCATGCACCGCCTGCTCGCGATCACGCCGCCCATGCCGCATCCGCGGCTCGCCTGGCACAACCTCGGCGCGTTCTACCAGCGGTTCTTCCAGCAGCTCGATCGCATCCTCCATGTCTTCGACAACCCACTCGACCTCGCGCAGCTGGTCTCTCCGCAGGATCCGTACGCCACGATCGACGCGGTGCGCCCGGTCGCCGGCAAGCCGCACGGCGCGGTGGTCGGCCCGTGGGACTGGCAGCCGTCGGTCGGTGCCGCGCTCGCCGAGCTGATCGAGGAGGCGATGGTCGCTTCGCTGCACCGGATCGGTCCGCGCTGGCTCCAGATCGCCGAGCTCGCGGGCGAGGTGTCGGGCACCCGCGTGATCGTCGATGCCGACGCGATCCCGCGATCGCATCCGATGGATCGCGCGGTCGTGCCGGCGCTCTGCCAGCCGGGCGTGCTCGAGGTGCTCGCCGACAAGTCGCCCAAGGCGAAGCCGAAGGCCACGTCGTCGACCGAGCCGCGCGCGCAGCCCGCCGGTGTCGGCCTCCGGCCGGTCCAGTACGTCTGGCTCGGCAAGGAGACCCATGGCGAGCTGTGGAACTGGGTGCGCGCGACGTCGCCGGCCGACGCAACCGTCGAAGAAGTCTCGGCGCAGCTGTTCAGTGACACGGCCGAGAGCCACGGCGAGAAGCACGGGGACTACCTCGCGTTCGCGATGACGTCGGCGCCGCCGCTGTTCGGCTTGCCAGGCCACTGGGCGATCAAGTTCGAGGAGGGCAAGGCCTGTGCGCCGGCCAGCGTTTCGGCGAGCAGCGACCAGGCGGAGCACAACCTCGTCACGCTCGCCGGCAGCAGCGTGGCCGACGATCAGGCGCTACGCGAGGCGAAGCTTGCGCCGGATGCCAAGGGTGCGAAGCCCGCGGGGGGAACCGGCGCTGGGGCCGTTGCCGCGACCCACGCTGCAACCGCCACGCTCGCCGAGGACGCGCGCTCCCAGGCGACGTACCTGAAGCAGACGCTCGCGTCGTGGCACCTCGACCAGGCGGTCGATCCGACGCTGACGTTCCTCGGCCGCCGCATGGGCGAGCTCGCGGATGCGTCGAAGCTCGCGAAGTGGCAGCCCGTGCTTGCGGGCCAGAAGGACAAGCTGTCGCGGATCGGCGCCGGCATCGTCGAGATCGATCGCGCCGTCGCGACGATGGGCCTGTCCAGCAAGCAGGGCGACGACGCCAGGCCGCTGCGCGACATCCTGCGCCTCTACGCGGACGCCGCCGGCACCTCGCACCTGATGCAGACCAGCGAGGGCCTGCTCCAGCGCGCAGCCGCGCTCCAGGCAACGCTTCCGCTGCGCGGCCTCCAGCGCGCGACACGCGATCTCGGGGCCTCCGCGGACATGCTGCGCGACTCGACGCCGCCGGGGGATCACGAGCGCGACCGGCTGCGCAGTGCCGCGGACCACATCGACGAGGATGCGCGCAAGCTGCAGCGCAGCATGATGCGCGGCGACCAGGTCGATCCCGACCAGATCGATCGGGTCACGGTCGACGCGGGCGAGATCGCGCTCAAGAGCAAGGTCCACGCGATCGCGGCGCAGCTCGAGGCCCTCGAGAAGGCCGCGCACGCCGCCGGTGACGGCCTGTTCGCGACGCTCGCCTCGCTGTTCTCGGGAGACTTCCGCGGCCTCGGGTTCGAGACCCAGGTCTTGAAGGACAGCCTCGAGAGCATCACGCGCGACATGGACTGGCAGGCGCAGGCCGCCCGCCTCGGGATGCACGTCGACAACGCGAAGGATCTCGAGGACGAAGGCCGCGAGACGATGCGCGTGCGCAGGGCGGCGCTCGTGCGCGCCCAGGGCCAGCTCGCGGCGGCCGCTACGTCGGAAAGGCGATGGAGGCGCGCCTCGCCAGCGCCCAGAAGCTCGCCGCGATCAAGGGCTTCGCGGCAGGCCAGGAGCTGCTCGCCGCGACCACCGCGTTGCGCGAGCACGCGCTGCGCGCCGAAGCGAACCCGCAGCCCAACGAGGCTGCAGCGCTCCTCGCGAAGCGCCACGAGGTCCTGTCCGAGGAGATCACGGCCCTCGATCACCTCGAACAGTCGCCCGAGCAGAGGAAGGCTTCGGGCCTCCCCCTGTGGGAGATAAAGCAGATGCGCGCCGACGTGCAGGGCCAGCTCGCCGAGGCCCACGCGCGCGCGTTCGCCGAGACGCCGCTCCACCTCGCCGGCCTCGAGGAGCTGATCCCCGGCGCGCAGTGGAAGGGCTCCCGCGAGCAGATCGTCGCAGCGATCGAGTCGGCCAGGCACGCGGGCGTGAAGCTCGACGCGAAGCCGCCGCAGGGCGATGGCCACACCTGGCATGTCGAGCTCGAGGGTCGGCCGCTCGAGCTCGTCGAGCGCGGCGCGCGTCACTCGGGCACCGTGGTCAGCGGCGGCAACCCCAGCGGCGCTGCGCGAAGCCACGACCCCCGGGCCGATGGGCGAGCCCACGGGCCCGACGAGGGCGAGCCGTCGGCGCAAGCGGCCCGCGACTCGGCATCGGGTCACGAGGGCGTGCCGCCGCCGCGCGCGATCGTGCTCGCAGGCGACGACGCCCAGCTGCGCGTTGCGGCCGGGCGCGTGCAGCCACGACCCGGCTATCTCGACGTGGTGGTCCACGCCGACGCGCACACGTTCTGGATCGTGCGCGACCACGTCGACATCGCCGTCGATCATCGCGCGCTGGCGAGCTATCTGGAGAAGCACGGCCTGGTCGGGGCGCGCGTGCGCCTGATCGCGTGCGAGTCGGGCCAGCACCGCTTCGCGGTGGCGCAGGACCTGGCCACCAAGCTCAAGATCGAGGTGCTGGCGCCGTCGGAGACGGCGTGGGTCAATGCCCGAGGCGAGGTCGGGGTCGGCCCGCGCGACGTCCACCGCGGGCAGTGGCACACGTTCGAGCCGAAGCACGAGCCGGTGCCGGGGCGCCCGAGCAACGAGCCCCACCGCGAGCCCGAGCCGATGCGCACCCAGGACGACAGCGAGGTCGATGCACCGCTGCGGGTGGGCGCGCCACGCGTCGATGCCCGGGCGCGCGTTCGCGCCGAGGAACTCCCGGCGCTGAGCGGCCAGCTGGGCGCCAAGGTGGTGATCGACCCCGAGCTGCACAACGGCGTCGAGGTGCACGTCACCCAGCGCAAGGGCCTGCTGGGCTACGACCTGACCCACGTGGAGGTCCGCGTCGGAACGTCGGCCCTGACCTCGGACGTGCTCGCGCACGCGCGCACCATCGAGGGGCTCAAGCGCTACAACGGACTGCTCGGCAAGCTGCGCCTCCTCGCAGCGCGCCTGTTCAAGGGCCGCGGCACCGGCGGCGCGCGGCGATCCAGCACGTTTCCTCCGGGCTCACGCGGCTACATCACCGAGACCGAGCTCGGCAAGCTCGAGCAGCTGATCGAGGCGCGCCAGGCGCACTGGCGCGACGGACTGATCGACGAGGCGACGCTGATCGACGAGGTGGCGTTCCTCCACGGCGAGGTCGCGAAGCACACCGAGACGCTGCAGAGCATGGCCGACACGGGGACCCTGCACGACGAGACGGTGGTCGTGGGCGCGCCGGACATCGGCGCGGTGACTCGCGAGGCGCAGGTGCGCGGCTACAAGCTACCGGGCGAAGCCGCGGGGCCCGGCGCGGGCGCCGACCCGAGCCACTACTACTACCGGCGCGCGCAGCACGATGCCACCCAGTTCGAGCTGGCGCGCAAGCCGTCGGCCCCGGCGGACGCGGCGCCGTACAAGGCGCGGGTGGTCAACGGCGAGTTCAAGGGGTTGGTCGACGGCGGGCAGCCAGCGCCCCGCGAGGTCATCCCGGTCGAGTTGCCCAAGGAAGCGGTGGTCGCGCGGCTACGCGAGACCGAGGGCTTCGGCCCCTACGCCGAGATGCTGGAGGCCCAGGGCATCGCGAGCCGGAAGGTGATCGACGCGGCGGTCACCACGATGCGGGGCCGCAAGAACCAGGCCGGAGACGAGGTGACGCTCGACTGGCTGCGGCATGAGGTAAAAGACCACTTCCGGGAACGCGTCGTCGCCAAGCTGGTGGACCCGACCCTCGACGGCGCGGCAAGCTACCGGAACATGCGCGCCATGCTCGACGGGCTCGGCAACGCCGATCGAGGCGTGCTGGCCGAGATCTGGTACCAGCATCGGCAGGCGCCCGGCGCCAAGGCGCAGGTGAAGTACCAGGTCACGCGTACAGGTGGCGACAACGAGGGCAAGGTCGAGACCCGCGCGGCGGACCTGATCGTGGGGCGCGAAGCACGTGAGGTGAAGGACATCGAGGGCAAGATCGATGAAGAGCAGTTCGGCGCGTATGTGGATCTGCTTCGCGATGACAAGCTGCGCGAGCGCTTGGGTATCGACAAATTGCGCTATATCTTCACCAAGCCAGAGGGCGCAATCGCGAACCTGAAGTTCTTGGCGAAGTCGCTCGGCGACGTTGACCTTCGTGACCGACTCGTCGTCGAAGTGTTTGATGCTTCAGGCGTGCCTCATCTTGTGACGACTCCAGAGCAAGCCCTTGCCCTTCTCGAGCAGCTCCAAGGCAAAGTGAGTCACCCATGAGACATGTACTCACGGCCAGTGTTGCTGGCCAGGATCCTCGTTCGTTGTTGGATCGCATTGCGGACTGGCCAGAGTTCCGGGACGCCGGGCTGCCTTCGAGCGCTGGCATCGGTCATGACGACGTCGTGCCGGCGGAATGGCGCTCGATACGAATGGCGCGGAACTGGGGGATTGCTTTCTGGGATGGCTTCGACAAGCAATTAGGAATTCGACTCAAGAGCGAGCTTGTTACGTTCGAAATCCCTGAGTGTTTCGAGCGATTGGCTGAGGTTGTAGAACGAATATCCTCCCTGCCTTTTTACCTGGCCGCCTTCGGCAAGCTTTGGCGCGACGCCTGGCAGCTCGACACCCACCAACGCTGGAGCTTCGCCCGCAGCCATGTGGATCATGGCTGGGGCTGCGCCTTTCGCGGCGCTGGGCACGATCGGCTCGTGTCGCGCCGCTGGCTCGACTTCGGCCCGTGGCGGGTAATCCGTCGCCCCAACGACACGACCTTCGTCCAGTTTCACGATCTGGCGGTCACCGACGCCGAGGAGGCCTACGAGCAAGCCAAGGTCGGCCACCAGCGCATGGGCATCGATCCGATCGGCGGCTTCATCCAGGGCATCGATCTCGATGTGATCGCGGGAGTCCGAGGTCTGTACCAGCCAGCGGATCGCACGCTGGAGATCGTCGTGGGGCCCGGCAACGGTGTCAGCCAGCAAGACATGCGCGTCGCGTGCGGCTTGCGGTTGCACCACCGGCTCACAAAGCCCGTCAACGACCGGATCGACCACGTCGCATACGTGTTCATGGCCCGCGAAGACGCCCAGGCACATCTGCACGAGCTCTGGCTGCGTGAGCTGCAATGCTGGTACGTCGACGAGCGGGGTAAGCACCGCCTCGATGCTGACCACCACCCCACGCCCCATCCACCCGCCTGGGTCGCGAGCCTGAAGAATCACGCGGTGAACGATGCATGAGCAATGAGTCGTTTCGTGTTCTCGCGTCCATGAGGGGCGCCCAACCTCGACAAACGGCAGGAGTTCCACGCCCGTGGGCCGGGCAGGGCCGGGGGCCGGGCACGGGCCGGGCAGGGGGCGCGCAAATTCGTGGCTTGGGCCTGCGAGGGCGGTCGTGGGCGCGTCATAGTGCAGGCATGACACTCGTACGCGCGGCCTATGTCGACGGTCGCTGGGTCGATCAAGCACCGCACTTCGAGGTGCGCGATCCGTTCGATGGCACCGTGATCGCCGAGGTCACCGACGCGAGCGACGATCTGGTCGACGCGGCGGTCGACGCGGCGGCGCGCGCGTTCCCCAGCTGGCGGACGCGGCCGGGCCCCGAGCGCGGCAAGCTGCTCGGCCAGCTCGCGCAGCGCATGCTCGCAGACGAGCACCGGCTGGCCGAGCTGTGCACGCGCGAGAACGGCAAGCCGATCGCCGAGGCGGCCGCCGAGGTGCGCTATGCGGCGAGCTTCTTGACCTGGTTCGCCGGCGAGGCCGAGCGGATCTACGGCGAGACGATCCCGGCGACCAACCCCGGCCAGCGCATCACCGTGATCCGCGAGCCGGTCGGGCCGTGCGCGCTGATCACGCCGTGGAACTTCCCGTACGCGATGCTGACCCGCAAGCTCGGGGCGGCGCTGGCCGCCGGCTGCACGATCGTCGCCAAGCCGGCCGAGCAGACCCCGCTCGGGGCGCTCGCGCTGGCCGAGCTGTGCGACGAGGTCCGGATCCCGTCCGGCGTGGTCAACATCGTGCCGTCGGCCGACGGCGCGCGCACCGGCGCCCGGCTGATCGGCGCGCCGCAGATCCGCAAGGTCAGCTTCACCGGCTCGACCGCGGTCGGCCGCCTCATCCTGCGGAGCTGCGCCGACGACATCAAGCGAGTCTCGCTCGAGCTCGGCGGCAACGCGCCGTTCCTCGTGTTCGGCGACGCCGATCTCGACGCCGCGCTGCGCGGAGCGATGGTCGCGAAGTTCCGCAACACCGGGCAGAGCTGCGTCGCGGCGAACCGCTTCATCCTCGAGGCGCCGATCGCCGAGGCGTTCACCGACAAGCTGGTGGCGCAGGTCGCCAGGCTCAAGGTCGGGCGCGGCAGCGACGCCGGCATCGACGTGGGGCCGGTGATCGACGACGCGGCGGTCGCCAAGCTCGGCAAGCTCGTCGCCGACGCGATCGCGCGCGGCGCCCGGCTGCTCCACGGCGCGCCGCCCCAGGGCCCGTCTCACGTCGTCGCGCCGATCGTGCTCGGCGGCATCACCCCCGAGATGGCGATCTGGCGCGAGGAGATCTTCGGCCCCGTCGTCGCGCTGCGCACCGCGGCCGACGAGGCCGACGCGATCGCGCAGGCCAACGACACCGATGCCGGCCTGGTCGCGTACTTCTACACGCGCGACGGCGCGCGCCAGGTCCGGGTCGCCGAGGCGCTCGAGGCCGGCATGATCGGCATCAACGAGGGCCTGGTCTCGACCGCGCAGGCGCCGTTCGGCGGCGTCAAGCACTCGGGCCTGGGCCGCGAGGGCTCGCGCCACGGCATCGAGGACTACACGAGCCTCAAGTACATGGCGACGCGCGTCTAGCCTAGCAAGCAAGCGTGGCCGCGGGGTTCGCGGTGTCACGTCACCGCGTCAGCCCTCGCCGGCGTGGTTTCGCAGCGCCGCGAAGCCGGCGGCGTCGAGCACGAACGGCGGGCGGGTCATGGTGGTCACGCACGACGGATCGAGCCCCGCGGTGGTGCCGCGCTCGAGGAACTGCGTCGCCAGGCGCTGGAAGCACTCGGGGTGCGTCAGGCCGCCGCCGCCGTGGTGCGCCTCGGGGACGACGACATGGAGGCCGTGCGGAAAGTGGCGGGCCACCTGCTCCGCCCAGCGCGGCGGCGTCACCGGATCGTACGGTCCGGACACCATCAGCACCGGCAGCTCGGACGCGACGGGCGCGTGCAGGTCGGCCGGCACCGCGCCGCGCGGCCATTCCTTGCAGGCCGCGATCTGCTGCAGCACGCGATAGCCGCGCAGGTAGGTGCCGGCGATCACGGGCTCGATCGGCCCCATGAACGGCACGTCCTCGGCGCAGGTCACCGAGAGGTGCATGCCGAACGCGAGGATCGAGCGGAAGCTCGGCTCCCAGAGCATCGCGAGCTGCGCGAACGGTTCGAAGTCGCCCTGCGCGGCGCGGTGGATGACGTAGGGCAGCGCCGACGAGGTGGCGGCGTTGTACAGCGCGAACCGGATCTGCTCGGCGAAGATGTCGCGCGGGATGGTCACCGCGACCGGGTGGTGATCGACCGGATTCTCGACGGTGGCGCGGCCGCGCGCGCGATCGAGCCCGGCGAGCACGCGCAGGTGCTCGTCCGCCAGCGCGGGGAACGCCGCCGCGCAGGCCGGCTCCCTGGCGCAGGCCTCGAACACCAGATCGAGCGCGTGCTTGCCGTCGCGGGCATGGAACAGCGGCAGGTACTGATCCATCGCGGCGACGCCGAGCAGGGTGACGGTGCGGACGTGATCGCCGTGCCGGCGCAGGTAGACCTGGGCCGCGCGCGTGCCATAGGAGGCGCCCTGCAGGTTGATCTTGTCGTAGCCCAGCCACGCGCGAACCTCGTCGACGTCGTCGGCGGTGATCGCCGTCGTGTATTGCGTGAGATCGGCGATCTGCGCGAGCTCGGCGCGGCAGCGCCTGACCTCGGCGACCGGCAGCGTCGGCTCGAAGTAGGCCTGCACGTCGGCGGGGTCCCGCGGCACCTTGCAGTCCAGGCGATGCGATCCGCCCGTGCCGCGCTGGTCCACCAGGACGATGTCGCGGTGGGCGCGGACATCGCGCTCCTGGGCCCACTCGCCGACGGCGTTGGTGGCGGCGTCCCCGGGCCCGCCGGCGAACGCGAACACCGGATCCGGTGCGCGATCGGGCCCCAGGGCAGGGACCACGACGATATGCAGATCGATCTTGCGGCCTTGCTGGGTGGTGCGGTTCTCCCACACCGGATAGGTGGCGCACAAAAGCGGCTCCGCGACGTTCGCCACGGTGCATGGCGTGAGCTGGTCGCGCGCGCCCGGGTGCGCCGTGACGACCGCCGGCGTCGTCGGCGTCGTCGGCGTCGCCGGCGTCGCGCAGGCCGCGGTGGAGACGAGGATCCAGATCGGTGCTCTCATTGCATGGCGCTCCGTTCGATCGTGGACCAGATCCACGGCGAGCGCTCGCGGATGACATCCACGGGGCAGGGATATGCCCCACGGGCGATCATGACGCTGCGAGCTCGTACAGGTAATCGACGAACGAGCGCACCGCGACGTCGAGCCCGAACAGCTTCGGATCACTCGGTTCGATCAGGTAGTACTCGTCGGGAGCATGGGCCCGCTGGCCGTGGCCGAGCCCGAAATGACCGGCCGCCAGCTTCAAGGGGTCCCCGGTGAACACGTAGCCCGGCCACGAGCCGCCCGATCGCGGCCACAGGATCGGCTTGGGGCCGGAGCGCTCGTAGACCTTGAGCTGGGCCCGGATCAGCCGCGCGTCGGGCGAGGTCGAGTTCGGATCGTAGCCGCCGGTCATCTTGACGTCGAGATCGCCAAAGCCGCGCCTGGCCAGGTGCGCCTTCAGCTTGGCGAGCGTGTCACTCGCGGTCATGTCGGGCACCAGGCGCAGATCGAGCTTGGCCGCCGCCCGGTGGGGCAGGATCGTCATGCCGCCCTGGCCGGTGTAGCCGCTCACCAGGCCCTCGATGTTGATGGTGGGCTTGCTGGCGAGATCCTCCAGCGCCTGGCGCCAGCTCGCGTCGCGCGCCCAGCGCTCCACGCCGAGCGCCTGCTTGGTGACGTCCTCGTCGATCCGGCGCGCCGCGTCGTCGAGGTAGCCGCGATCCCGGTCGCTGATCGGCCGGACCTTGTCGAACAGCCCGTCGATCGCCGGATCGCCGGCCGGCGTCACCAGCGTGTTCAGCGCCTGCACCAGGTGCCACGCCGGGCTATCCACCCGCGCCCGGTTGCTCGAGTGGATATCCTTCTTGGGGCCACGCTTCCAGGTGTCGGCGCTCGCGACGAGCTCCAGCTCGATGACCCCCTTGGCGCCCAGCGTGATGGTCACCGTGCCGTCGCTGCTCTGCTCGGCAGACGGCATGAAGATGCCATCGCACCGCTTGAGCGCGGCCTGCACGGCGGGCCGGGAGACGATCTGCGGAAAGTGCGGCGAGCCGATCTCCTCCTCGCCCTCGGCGACCAGCACCAGGTTGACCGGCAGCTTCTTGCCGGCGCCGCGGATGGCGTGCAGCGCCGCCAGGAACGCCGCCTGCGGCCCCTTCTGGTTGACCGCGCCGCGCCCCATCACCGCCTTGCCGAGCTTGGGCATGTCGACCACCGCGGCGTCCCACGGCGGCGAGCTCCACTCCTTGGGATCGGCCTGCTTCACGTCGTACATGAAGTACAGGCCCACCGTGCGCGGCGCGCCCGCGTCGAGCGTCGCGAAGATGCCGGGGTGGCCATCGGTGGCGACGCTCTCCACCTTGGAGAAGCCGGCGTCGCGCAGGAGCCGCATCGTCAGATCGCGGCCCTCCACCATGCCGCGGTTCTCGGCGGCGATCGACGGCTGGCGGATCCACGCCTGCAGCCGGGCGATCGCCTCGGCGTGGCGCTGCTCCACCTGATCGTAGATGTCCTTCAGGTTCACCGCGGCCCGCGCGCGCCGCGGCAACATCGCGACCGCGCCGGCGGCCACCGCGCCGTGCAGGAAGCTTCGACGTCTCAGCATGGCGGCGACTATACACGCCTGCGGTCGCCGCCGGCCGATCCGGACTCCACCTCACCCGGCTTGGCGCTCCATGTCCAGCGCTCCAGACGGACGCGCAGGCGCAGGAAGGGCCGCTCCACCAGGTAGTAGGACGCGAGCGCCACGAGCCCCACCAGGCACAGGTTCAACGGAAAACCCTGCAACAGGGAGCTGCCCCGGCGGTTCAAGAACAGCTGTTGCCACAGGTACAGCGAATAGCTCATGGTGCCGATGAACACCAGCGGTCGAGCATTCAACACCCGGCCCAGGAGATCCTCCGGCATGCGGATGGTCTTCTCGATGATCACCGCGATGCCCACGTTCATCACGGTCTGGCCGACCAGCCAGTCCAGCCGGGCCGAGGGATTGCGCGCGGCGGCCGCCACCGCCAGCGGCGCCAGCCAGACCAGGGGCGAGCGGAAGAACCGCTGCCATCGCGGGGAGCGTGTGAGCCAGGGCCGGAGGCCGGCCAGCACGCAGCCGGTCGCCAGGGCGTCGGCCACGCTGGGGAAGGTCTCGCCGATGCCCGGCCGGAGCTGGGGCCAGATCCCCATGGCGAGGCGGAGGGAAGGCGCGGCCAGCACGGCCAGGCTCGCCATGCGGAGCCCGCCGTACCTCCCGGCAAAGACCAGGATCGCCGGCCAGAACAGATAGAACTGCTCCTCCACCGACAGTGACCAGAGGTGGCCCGCGTACCACGAGCGGTCATGGTGGTAGTTCATCGTATAGGTCAGGGCCGCAACCAGATCGCCCGGGCCAAGCTCGATGATCCGCGCCTGGTGAAGCACGAACAGCACCGCGCAGAAGGCATAGAACGCAGGGAAGATGCGAAACAACCGCCGCAGGTAGAACTGGCGGAGGGAGACCGTGCCGGTCCGATCCATCTCCTCGAGGAGCAGGGTGGTGATGAGGAAGCCGGAGATGACGAAGAACACCCGCACCCCGAGGTTGCCCAGCTGCCACCGCCCGAGCTCCGGAACTGCCGCGAAGTGCTGCGTCCCCATGAGGTGCGCCAGCAAGACCAGGGCGATGGACAGGGCGCGCAGGCCGTCGAGCGAAGGAATCCGTCCGCCGACGCGCGGCACCCGGGCAATCACCGCGGACAACCCTGTGGTGGCGCTGTCCTCGCGTACCTCCGGCTTCCACCATGATCTCACCGCCATGAAGTCACCAAGGTCGACATGGCCACCGTCCCACAGGACAAGCCGGTGACGAGACGCGTGCTCAAGGAGGCCCCTTCCAGAATCCCAGGATTCATCGCGACGTAAGGCGCCGCGCACTCGCCGATTCCGACATCAAAAATGCACGCTCCGGAGGCGGATTTCAAACCGGCATTGCCCGCCATGAAGGCGCCCCGTCGTGTTGACTACTGTTCCTGTATGGAATATTTGCGTCTCCCGATCTACAGGGGAGTGAAGAATGGGATCCTCACGTCGAGGCCTTCGGCGCCGAGACGGCGAGCGGTCGAAGTCGTGCGTGCGCCGCCGGGCCGCGGAGGCTACGATCGGGCATGCCCGCGCTCCCGCCCGCCTTCGCCGCGCTCGTCGCCCACGCCGCGCTGCCGCTCGACGACTTCGACGCCCAGCCCCTGCAGGATCTGCCCCGCACCACGCTGCACGTGATCGCGCGCCAGGCGGTCGACCTGCTCGGCGCCGGCACCGGCGCGCTGCTCGTCGAGCTCGGCGTGGCGCGGACCGAGCTCCGCGCGCCGCTGCGCGCCGAGGAGCTGGCCGCGTCGAGCGCGTTCACCGCGGTGCGCGGCGGCAGCCGCACCATCGCCAGGGGCGAGCCCGATCGCGTGCTGGCGCAGCTCGTCCA
>JAUKWE010047817.1:0-20960 GCA_032356425.1 Cumathamnion decipiens | reverse complement strand
GGTGTGGGCAGGCGCGGGTCGCCCCCAGGGGTCGTTGTGGTGGCGAGGGCCGATCGCGCCGATCGCGCCCACGTGGGCGTCGCAATGGCCGGCCAGGGCCGTGCCCACGTGGGCGTTGCTATTGTCGGACGCGCCCACGTGGGCGGCGGGCGCCGGGGGCGCGGGGGCGAGATCGGCTCGGCCAAGCGGTCGACTCGCAGCGGTGGCTGTAGAACGGACGCAATTGGGATGCCACTCGTATGCTCATGAGGTTACGACGAACAACGACGAACAAGGTCATTCGGCGGCGATTCCGGTGCCCCTGTGCCACATGCACACCTGTGCTCTCAGAGGGCCAATCCAATTGCCGCGATCGTCGTGGAGCCCGGTCCGTACGGACATATAGCGCCAGGATCGATGGTCGACATGACGCCCACGTGGGCGCCAGTCGGTACCGACGTGCCGCGCCAGGAGCGACGGCCAATGGCCTTGCCATGATCTGCCCAGCGTACGACTCGGGCTCGTCTGCACGGTCCGGCCGCGGGCGCCCGCTGGATGGTCACGGCAACGTGCCATGCCCGCCAGCTCTCTCTCTCTCTCTCTCTCTCTCTCTCTCTCTCTCTCTCTCTCTCTCTCTCCTCTTTCTCCGGCTCTCTCCGGACTCCCAAACATAAATTTCAGTGGGGAGCGTGGGCACGAGGCACTGGGTTGTGAGCGGGGCGTCTGGGCCAGCAGGATCGACTTGCACGCGCCGGTCACAAGCCGGCCGACGATCTCCCGAGGTCCCAAGTACGCTTACCGAGGTACGCGCAAGCCGGGACACGTCGTCGATATTAGCACTGGCGCGCGCGCGGCTACCACGCGAGCTTGTTGCGGATCTCGCGCGTGAGGATCTCGGCCATCTTGACGTGCGCGGCGCGGGACGGATGCCAGTTACACCCGGTGGTCGATTCGGCGATGCGCGGAAACTCGAGGTGGCTGATGCGCTGGTCGCCCTGCGCGACGCGCTCGCGAACCAGGCCGAGCGTCCAGCCGCGAATCATCGAGCGCGCGTGGATGTCCGGCGGGTAGTCGTCCGATAACGATGGACTCACGGTGCAGAGGATCCACGCGTGGGGATAGTGCGAGCGCACGGTCTCCAGCAGGCGGCGGTAGCTGCCCAGAAATTGCGCCTCCCCCGGATCGGACGCGGGCGGGGTCACGTCGTTTGCGCTCAGGGCGATGACGACGAGCGCCGGCTCGCGCGCAAACGCCCACGCCGGCCGTGGCGCTGCGGCCAGGGCGCGGTCGTAGACCCGCGGGACGGTCTTGGCCCGCGAGTGGTCCTTGCCGCGCGACACGCCCCAGCCCGAGGTCGCCACGATGCTCAGATCTGCGCCGAGGGCGCGCGCGGTGATGGCGCCGTAGCTCGCGAACGCGCTCTCGGTGAGGAAGCTGTAGTCGCAGCCGTCGTGCAGCTCGGGCTGATGGTGCTCCACGCCGAGGTTGCCGTACCCGCATGACACGGAGTCGCCCACGATCTCGATGAGCCGCTCCGGCCCGGGCAGCGGCGGCAGGATCGTCGCGCCGGCCAGGCCGAGCAGCGTCGAGGTCCCGTACTGGCCTTCACTGTCGCGATGGACCTCGAGGACGTGCTCGCCCTCGGGAAGGTCGCTCGCGAGCGTGTAGCTGGCCGTCCCCGGCCGCGCCTTGAACCGCTGGAGGAGCTCGCCGTCGCGGACCACCACGAAGAAGAACCCCATCGGATTGGACAGCGTCGCGCGCAGCGCGGTGCCGCGAAAATGCACGGCGAACCCGCTGTACGACCACGAAAACGCCGGCGCGCCCGGCGACGTTGCGTCGAACCGCCCGAGCCACCGGACGCGCTCGCTCAGGCTCGGCTCCCCGGGCCCGGCGACGGCGGCGACGGCGGCGGGCGGCGCGGGCTCCGCCGGGCTCTCCCGACAGCTCGCCAGGACCGTCCCGCCCCAGAGCAGCACCCCGGTGAAGCCGGTGAACCACGCGCAGCTCCCGGCGTCCGGCATGGGACCTCCGTGCGTTCGCTCAACCACGGGGCTCCGGGTCGGGCGTGGGCGTCGTGACGACCACGGGAGCGGCGCGCGGTCGGGGCTGCTTGATGCCGATCGACCAGGCGAGCACGGACGTCCTCCCGATGAGGTAGGACAGCCCGAACGCCAGCGGCACGGCCGCCAGGAACTTCACGCCGATCGCCAGCGCCGGCCCCGGCTGCCATCCCGCCTGGTGCACGAGGATGTCGAACGCATCGATGAAGATCGGGTGCACCAGGTAGACGCCGAAGGTGTACTTCGCGAGCGCGGCATGGCGCGTGGACCAGGCGACGTACTGCGCTCCCAGGAACGCGGAGAACACGAGCGCTGGCGTCAGCAGGTGGCCGTAGAACGCCGCGCCGGAGCGCTCCACCCAGTGCCCCGTCAAGGCCAGGTCCGCGAGGTACGTGAAGGTCCCGATCGTCGCCAGCCCGAGCAGGAGGAGGCTGCCATGCAGGAACAGCCGGGAGTCCTCGCGCGACAGCCCACGCTTCCAGACCCCGAACAACGCGAACCCGACGGCGCCGTAGCCGCTGTAGGCGCAGGTCTTCAAGATCCGAACGTGGTAGTCGCGCAGCAACGGATCATGGACGTGACCCCATAGCCAACCCTCGCCCGAGCCGAGGACGAACACGCCCGCGAGGAGCGCGGCCCCGATCGACGGGAACCGGATGGCGCTCCGGAAGAGCGGGTACATCAGCAAGACGCCGAACAGGGTAGGAATGAAGTGAAGATGGTACTGGGCACTGCCCAGCAAGACGTACCCGGCCCAGGCCTTCCAGCTGGTCAGCTCCCTGAGGATGGCGTCCTCGTAGCCGAACGCATGCGCCTTGGCCAGGCGGAAGAACGCAAACACCAGGGACCAGGCCAGGTACGGCACGAACAGCTTCTTCGCCTGATCCCAGATCACCGCGCCGTAGCGGTGCTGTTGCTTGCTCAGCTTGAAGGCGAGCAGGAACATCGAGAACACGATGAAGATCTCCGCGCCCGAGAACTCGGCCACGCCGCGGAGCATCGCCGGCACCGCGCGCTGCGCAGGCGGGTACGCGGTGTAGGGCCCCCCGCTGCTATCGGTCGTGCTGTGGATCAACACCACCCCGATGGCGGCGAACACGCGGTTGGCGTCCAGCCACGTGAGCCGGCTCGATCCGGAGGGGGCGGGGGCAGGCAAGACTTCTTTACGCATCGAGAGTTCTCACAGCATGGTGCGAGTTTCGAGCCAGCCGATGCTCCGGCGGGAGCCGTGGCACTTATTGCGACCGCTGCGCCGGATCGTGAGCGCCAGGCGTCACCCTGGGCGAAGGAGGTGCACGATGCAGCGCACAACCTCCACCATGCGGCTGATACGTGACCGATCGATCGTCCGCGCGATCACCGACTCAACGGTACATTGCAACCATGGTAGTAGCGGCGTGGGCGTGGAATCGAGGAAGCGCGCAGGTCACACGCGGTGTCGCTTTATGGCAGGACACGATCGCGTCCGACTGTGCGATGGAGATCCAACCTCAGGTGGGCATTGAAGGGATCGATCGCGCTCGATCACGCCCAGGGGCCGGCGCGCGGCGGCTACTTCTTCGGCTTGTCGGCCTTGTCCGGATGCGCCTTGAGCCCGGACAGGTTCCACGACTGCGTGCAGAGCGGCTTTCCCGCCGTCTGATACTCGCCGACCATCACCAGGGCCAGCATCCCCTCGTTGGTGACCCGCCCGGCCACCGAGAACGCGCCGTCCATGCCTTCGATCGGCGTGTGGCCAGCCTTGGGCGACTTGGCGCTGACCTTCTTGGGCTCGCCGACCTTGCTGGCCTTCGTCTTGCCGACCATGAGCGGGGTGCGATCGATGTCGACCTGGACATCGCCGCCCTTGACCTCGATCTTGATCGTGCCGTGCTGCGGGTACGCGAGCGGGTGCTCGCAGTTGGTCGAGACCTGCTCGAACTTGACCTCGTAGGAGCCTGCCAGGTCGTCGGCATAGGCAGGAGCGGAGGCCGCCAGGATGGCAACGCCCAGGACCGCGCTGCGAGGTGCGAAGCTACCAAGGGTCCAGGACGGTCGCGGGGAGTTGCGCATGTCACTGATTCAGACGCCGTGGGTGGCGTCGCGATTCAGGCGCTATTCTGCCAGAGAATACGCCGCCTTGCCGCGGTCGCTGGGGAGGCGATGTAGGCGATGTAGGCGATGTAGGCGATGTAGGCGATGTAGGCGATGTAGGCGAGAACGCTAGGGTGTCTGCGCGGTACGCGGCGGGTCGCGGAACACGTACATCGTCTTCACCGAGCGAACTTCGGAGCTCGCGCGGGCGACGACGGTGACCATGTTCGAGCCCGGCCAGAGCGGCAGGTCGGCCGCGAACTCGAGCTGCTTGGTATCCTTGCCGCTGCGGTTGCTGCGGTAGAACACCTTGCGGCTCTCGATCTTCGCGCTCTGGTTCGAGACGAAGATGTAGACGTCCTCGACGTGCTGCTCGGCCGAGATGTTGCCCGACAGCTTGTAGGTGTCGGCGTTGGTCTCGAGCCCCTTCTGGTTCAGCGCGATCATCGGCGGCGTCGAGTTCCACATCTGCGTGAACTGGCCCTGGCCGGCGCCACCGGACGAGACCGCCGTGGTGGGCAAGAACCCAACCTTGGTGCCGTTCGCGTCGAGCTTGACCTTGGTCCACGGACCGAACGCGGCGATCGCCGGGAAGCTCGCGCCCTTGGGCGCGGTGCCGACGATGCTGGCGTCCTCCGAGGCGCCGGCGCGGATCGTGGCCCGGGTCTTGACGGTGACCTCGCCGGTCCTGGGCTGCGCCGGGACCGTGGGTGACAGCTTGAAGTGCAGCTTGTCGCTCGCCTGGACATCGAGCGCCGCGTCGTACGCCATGAGCTCGACGACCAGCTCGTCGCCCTTGAGCGTGGCGTCGGTCGCGAGCGGGAACTCGACCACCTTGATCTGGCCGGGCGCCAGCGCTTCCTTGAGCTCGGCGCGCGACTTGTCGAGCACCACGCCGTCGCCGGTCGCGTTGCGGAGCAGCACGGTGGCTTCCTGGGTGGGCCCGGCGCCGGTGTTCTTGATCTGGACGACCAGGCGGTAGTGCTCGCCGCGCTGGACCAGGCCGTCGCCGTTGCCGTCGTCGACGAGCTGCCAGGCATATGCGAACACCGGCCGCGGCGCGGCATCGATGTCGAGCTCCGCCGGCGTGACGTGCACGGGAGCGTTGTGCGCCTCGCGGATCTCGACGCCGATCCGGTCGACGCGATCGAGCGCGTCCTTGGGGACCTGGAGCCTGGCGGTGTAGGTCCTGGTCTCGCCCGGGGCGACCTTGCCGATCGGCAGCTCGGCATCCTCGAACACCGGGTCATCGCCCTGGAGCCGCGACAGCACGCGGTAGGCCGGCTCGGCGCCCGTGTTCTTGACCGTGGTGGTCACCGTCACCATATCGCCGGCCTTGACGTGACCGGACGGCGACGCGGTGATCGAGACGTCGAGGTTCGGCTTGCCGATCGCCGCGGCCGGCGGGGCGCTCCAGTCGACGCCGATCGTGGCCAGGGCGGCGACCAGCTTCTTCTCTTCGTCGCCGCGCACGCTCTGGACGAGCTTGCCGGCCCCGGCGACGAGCTTGGGCCGGGACGACGCCGAGACGCTCGACACCAGCTGCTTGGCAAACCGCATCTCGAAGTCCTCGACGATCTCGTCGTCATCGGGCCCGTCTTCGTCGTCGGTTGGCTTGGCCTCGGCGGGCTGGCCGGTGGCCGGCTTCTTCTTCTCGACCAGGTAGGGCACCTCGAACGCCGGCTTGTCGATGTCCTTGGCGTAGGTCGACACGAGGTGCGCGTCGAGATCCTTCTCGCCGTAGCTGCGGGTCGGGGCGAGCATCCGCACGAAGTCCTGCGGCGAGTCGTTCTTGTCCGGGATGTACATGCGCTGGAGCAGGATGTCGGGGACGATGCCGAGGTTCTGGATCGATCGATCGCCGGGGGTGAGGTACTGCGCGATCGTCAGCTTGAGCTTGCTGTGGTCCTCGTTGTCGTAGAGCTCCTGGACCGAGCCCTTGCCGAACGTGCGCGTCCCGATGATCGCGGCGCGATCGAGGTTCTTGAGCGCCCCGGCGACGATCTCGGAGGCCGAGGCCGAGCCGCCGCTGACCAGCACGGCGAGCGACGCCGTGGTGTCGACGCCCCCGTGCTCGGCGCGGCGCGCCTCGCGATCGCGGCCCGAGACCGTGGTCACGATCGTGCCGCTGTCGACGAACAGATCCGAGAGCTGGACCGCCTCCTCGAGCAGGCCCCCCGGGTTGCCGCGCAGATCGAGGATCCACGACGACGCCCCCTTGCCGGCCATGTCGCGCATCGCATCGGCGACGTCGGACGCGATGCCCTTCGAGAACTGCTTGACCTTGACGTAGCCGACGCCCTTGTCGAGCAGCTTGTGCTCGACCTGCGAGACCCGGATCACGTCGCGGATCAGATCGAAGCGCAGGACGCTGTCGGCGCCCTTGCGCTCGATGAACAGCGTGACGCCCGTCTTGGGGTCGCCGCGCATGCGATCGACCGCCTCGTTCGAGGTCAGGTTCTCGGTCGGCTCTTGGTTTATCCGCACGATGTGATCGCCCGCCTTGATCCCCTTGCGCCACGCCGGCGTGTCCTTCATCGGCCTGACGACGGTGAGCTTGCGTTCGATCATCCGGATCACGATGCCGAGCCCGCCGAACTTGCCGCTCGTCGAGACGTCCATGTCACGCGCCTGCTCCGGATCCATCAGGATCGAGTGCGGATCGAGCGTCGACAGCATGCCGTTGACCGCCGCGTACTCGACCTTGGCGAGATCGGCGCCGGCGTTCATGTTGGTCTCGATGAAGCGGAACACCTTCTTGAGCTTGCTGGCGAGCCGCCAGGGCGAGTCGACGTCGTCGGTGTCGAACGTCTCGGGCTTGTCGTTCACCGTGACGCGCACCCTGTTGTGCGTCGGGTCGGGCTCGACGAGGACCTCGGGAATGTTGAGCTGGACCCCGTCGAGCGCGGCGTACAGCATCTTCTTGGGCTCGACGCGCGCCGGATCGACGTAGCGATCCTTGATGCGCACGAGCGTCATGTTGAAGATCTTCAGCGCGGACAGATCATGGCGGGCCAGCTGGGCTTCGCCGGGAGCCGCACGGACGCTCGGCGTCAGCTCGATGGAGACAAAGCCTTCCGGCGATTGTCGGATAACGGTGAGGACGAGTGCGAGAGCACCCGCGGCCGCCACCAAGGCCAGGTTCAACCGGCTGCGCATTTCGCGATTATAGGGCGCAAACCTCGACGCGCCAGGCACGATCTGCGTGGTCGCGTCCGACCGCCTGGTAGTGCCATGTAGTATGGTGCTGGGCCACGATGGCCGAGCGAAAGTCACGAAGCTCCGGCGACGATGCTGAAGGCGCGGCATCCGATGCGCCGACTCCCGCCGGTGCCGCGAAGCGTCGTCGCAAGAAGAAATCTGAGGTCATCGACGTCGGCGAAACACCGACGGACGCCCGGGATCGGGATGACGAGGACCGCGAGGCCAAGGAGCCCGGCGACGGAGACGACGACAAGGATGACAAGGACGACGTCCTGGAGGGTGCCGACATCGATCTCGCGTCCGCCGCGCCGCCGATCGACGTCGATGACGCCGTCGAGATCGCGGACGACGACGCCGAGGTGCCGGCGCCGGTCGTGCGGGGCGGCTCGCTCGCGCGGCGTGATCCGATGGCGGTGTACATGCGCGAGACCCGGCGCTACCCGCTGCTCACGCCCGACGAGGAGCGCGCGCTCGCGACCCGGCTGGTCGAGCATGGCGACACCCAGGCCGCCCGCAAGCTGATCGAAGCCAACCTCCGGCTCGTCGTCAAGATCGCCTATGAGTACCGCCGCGCGCACAAGAACCTGCTCGATCTGGTGCAGGAGGGCAACATCGGCCTCATCCAGGCGGTCTCGAAGTTCGATCCGTATCGCGGGGTCAAGCTGTCGAGCTACGCCGCGTTCTGGATCCGCGCGTACATCCTCAAGTTCATCCTCAACAACTGGCGCCTGGTCAAGATCGGCACCACCCAGGCGCAGCGCAAGCTGTTCTTCAACCTGCGCAAGGAGCGCGAGAAGCTCGAGCAGCTGGGCTTCCAGCCGACCACGGCGCTGCTCGCCGAGAAGCTCGACGTCCCCGAGAAGGAGGTCATCGAGATGGAGCGCCGGCTCGCCGCGCCCGAGGCCTCGCTCGACGCGCCGCTCGGCAGCGGCAACGACGACGAGGGTGCGCGCACCCGCCTCGACTACCTGCCGAGCGACGACATCCGGCCCGATCGCGCGGTCGCCCAGATCGAGTTCTCCGAGCTCCTGCGCGGCAAGCTCGAGACCTTCGCCCAGACCCTCGAGGGCCGCGAGCAGACGATCTTTCGCGAGCGCTGGCTCACCGAGGATCCGCTCACGCTGCAGGAGATCGGCGATCGCTATCAGGTCAGCCGCGAGCGTGCCCGCCAGCTCGAGAAGCGGATGCTCGATCGGCTGAAGAAGTACCTCGAGGCCGAGCTCGGCACCTCGGTCGACATCGGCGCGCTGAGCCGCGAGTGAGCGGCGGAGCGCTCCCGTGATCGGGACCCTGTTCATCGTCGGCACGCCGATCGGCAACCTCGAGGATCTGTCGCTGCGGGCGGCGCGCATCCTCCGCGAGGCCGACGTGATCGCGGCCGAGGACACCCGCGCCGCGAGGCTCCTGCTCGCGCACGTCGATGCGCTGGGCGCGGGCAACCGCGAGCGCAAGATCGTCTCGTACTTCGAGGGCAACGAAGCCGAGCGCACCGGCGAGCTCGTCGTGGCGCTGCGCGACGGCCGGCGGGTCGCCGTGATCAGCTGCGCCGGCATGCCGGGCATCTCGGATCCCGGCTCGTACGCGATCGGCGCGGCGATCACCGCCGGGGCGCGCGTCGAGGTCGTGCCCGGCCCCTCGGCGGTGCTCGCCGCGCTGATCGGGTCCGGCCTGCCGGCCGATCGGTTCACGTTCCTGGGCTTTCCGCCGCGTGAACCGGGCGCGAGGCGGGCGCTCTTGGGTACGCTGCGCGCGGAGCCGGCCACGATGATCTTCTACGAAGCCCCCGATCGGGTCGGCGTGACCCTCGCCGACGCCGTGGAGGCGTTCGGCGCCGACCGCCCGGCGAGCCTGGGCCGCGAGCTGACCAAGCTCTACGAGGAGCACGTCCGCGGCAGCCTCGGCGAGCTCGCGGCCGGGTACGCCGAGGTGTCGCCGCGCGGCGAGTGCACGCTGGTGATCGGCGGCGCCACGGCGGCCGTCGCCGCGATCGACGTCGAGGCCGAGCTCCGCGCGCTCCTGGCCTCCGGCCTGGGCCCCAGGGACGCGGCGGCGCGGCTCGTGGTCAAGACCGGCAAGCCACGCCGCGTGCTCTACCAGCTGGCGCTGTCGCTGCAGCGGGAACGCCCGTGACCCAGCGAGCCCTGCGCGCGGCCCCCGGCGAGCCGACCATCGCGTTCGACGGCGACGCGCCGCACCTCCTGACCCGGACCCGCACGCTGCCGTGCGGGCTCGAGGTCGTCGTTCACCCCGACGCCAGCTCGCCGCAGGTCGCCGTCAGCGTGTGGTATCGCGCGGGCAGCTCCGACGAGCGCGCCGATCGCACCGGCCTCGCGCACCTGTTCGAGCACCTGTTCAAGAGCTCGCCCGAGCGGCTGGGCGGCCATCACTACGAGGTGCTCAAGCGCGCCGGCTCGAGCGAGGCCAACGCCTCGACCAGCGCCGACCGCACCGCGTACCACGAGATCGTGCCCGCGCATCAGCTCGCGCTCGCGCTGTGGCTCGAGAGCGATCGCATGGGCTACTTCGCGCGCGACTTCGAACGCGACCGGCTCGTCACCCAGCAAGCGGTGGTCCGCGCCGAGCGCCGCCAGCGCTACGAGGACGTGCCGTACGGTGCCGAGCGGTTTGCCGTCGCGCTCGCGCTGTATCCCGAAGGCCACCCGCTGCGCCACCTCACGATCGGGCGCCACGCCGACATCCAGGCCGCGACGGTCGGCGACGTGCTCGCGTTCTATCGCACGTGGTACGTGCCGGCGAACGCGACGCTGGTGATCGTCGGCGATGTCCCGCCCCAGGTCGACGCGCTGGTCGATCGCTATTTCGGCAGCTTCCCGGCGTCGCGCCGCCCGGTGCGTCCGGTCCCGCCGCCGATCGCGGCCAGCGGCGACCGCGTGCCTGATCGCGTGATCGACCCGTTCGCCGCGCTCGGCCGGATCCATCGCGCCTGGCTCGGGCCGGTCGCGTTCGGCGACGGCGAGCCCGAGCTCGACGTCGTCACCGCGGCGTGGACCGCGGTCGGCACCGGCGCCCTCTGGCGCCGCCTGGTCTACGAGACCCAGCTCGCCCAGCGGGTCTCGGCGTGGACGACCAACGGCCGGCTCGGCGGCGAGGTCCATGTCGCGGTCGATCTGCGCAGCGGCGCCGATCCGGCGGCCGTGCGCGCGATCCTCGACGACGCCTGCCGGGCGGTGATCGACGAGCGCGCGATCGAACGCGCCGTGACCCGCCGCGAAGCGAGCATGATCTGGGGGCTGACCGGCCTGGGGCGCCGCGCGTCGCTGATCCAGCGTCACATGCTGTATCGCCACGAGCCCGATGGCCTGGCCGCCGAGCTCGCGCGCTACCGCGGCGTGACCCCGGAGACGATCCGCGGCGCGCTCGCGCGCTGGCTCGATCCCGCCCGGATGATCGAGGTCGAGACCGTCGCGGCGGCCCCCGCCCGGGGCGCTACGGTCCCGGCGTCGGTTCCTTGAGGACCGTGATCACCCCGTTGAGGCCGTCGGTCGTCACGATCTTGTTCTGATCGTCGACCCACACGACCTCGAAGTCGGTGAGGTGCTCGCGCTTGATGAGCTCGATCGCGTCCCTGGGCCCCATGATGAACATCACCTTGGACCACGCGTCGGCGGTGAACGCGTCCTTGGCGCGGACCGTCACCGAGCGCGAGGCGTGCGCCGGCATGCCGGTGCGCGGGTCGATGATGTGGTGGTAGCGCACGCCGTCCTTGCCCACGAAGCCGCGCTCGTAGTCGCCGCTGGTCGAGAACGAGTGATCCTCGACCGGCGCGACCGCGAAGAACGTGTTCACCGGACCGCGCGGATCGCGGATCGCGACCGTCCACCGGTCCGGGCCCTTCTTGCCGGCGACGTACATGTCCCCGCCGGCCTGCATCATGAAGTCGGTGAAGCCGCGCCGGCGCAGCAGCTCGGCGCACTTGTCGACCGCGTAGCCCTTCGCGATGCCGCCGAGCGTGATCGCCATGCCCTTGCGCCGCAGGACCACGCTGTGCTGCTTGGGGTCGAGCACGATGTCCTTCCAGTTGACCAGCGCGAGCCGCTTCTTGACGTCGGCAGGATCCGGCAGCGTGCCGTCCATGTCCTGGTCGAACTTCCACAGGCCCTTGAAGGCCTCGACCGAGATGTCGAACAGCCCCTTGGACCGCTTCGAGATGTCGAGCGCCCGCTCGATCACCGCGTAGGTCTCGGCCGAGACCTTGACCGGCTTGCCGCCGGCCGCCGTGTTGATCTGCGAGATCTCGGACGTGGCGTCCCACGTCGTCATCTCCTGGTCGAGCCGCTTCATCTCATCGAACACGGCCTCCGCGGCCTGGGCCGCCCCGCGCTCGTCGGCGGTCCACAGCCACACCGTGACGTTGGTCCCCATCGCGGAGTCCGAATACTGGACCTTGGTGGGCCTGGCGTTGCCCGGCGCCGCCGGCGTGCCCGGTCCTGGCGTGACCGGCGCCTTGTCACCGGGGCGCTCCGCGGGAGCCTGGGCGGCGGCGCGGGGGACGTGGCCAACCAGGAGCCCCAGGAGTCCCAGGAGCCCGAAGCAGCGGAACGCGAGCGTGGTGGTACGCATCACGACGGTACGCATCGAAGCCCGCATCAGTGCAGCCAGGACACCACGCGGAGCACGATCAACACCCCTCCGACCGCGAGCGAGACCAGCACCGCCGACACGCTGACCGCCAGCGTGCCCTGCGTCTCTTGCTGGATCCCCTTCCACATCCCGTAGCAGGCCGGGATCGCACCGGCCGCGGCGATCACGCCGCCCGCGATCGAGCCGTGCGCGATGCCTTGCATCGCCGCGATCGCGATCCCGGTGACGACCATCACGAAGGCGACGAGCGCAGGTGTCTTGGTGTCGGGCACCGGATTCCCCATGGCAAGGACCCTAGCACAAGGCTTCCCTGAAGCTGACCGTGGCGCACGTCTGGCGATCACCCGGCGAAAAGCCGGGCACGACCCCGCGCGCGCCCACCTGCGGGGTGATCGACGTTACAGCGTCAGCTTTCGGAGTACATCCTTATCTGCTCGCGCATCACGTCATCCGTGAGCGCGCGTTGCACCGGCTCGAGCAGGCAGTCGGCGAGCACGAGGAACATGTCCTCGACGCTCTTCTCTGCGTTCTTCCCTGCCACGAGCTTGGCAAGCAGCGTCTTGGCGTCGCGGCTATCGTCGCCCGCGAGCAACTCCCGCACCTTCCCCACCGTCAGATCACCCTGGAAGTCGATCATCAGATGTTGCCGGAGATATTCGATCAACCGATTCACGCATCGGGGAATAACGCAGCCGCCGATCCGGATCAAGGCAACGGACCGACGACGATCTACCATTCGGCCTTGCGCGGGTCCGCGAGTTGCCCGAGGATCGCGGAGCCATGCCCCGGGTGCTGCTGACGGGATTTTGCGCCGTGCCGGGGCCGCGGCGGGCGGGGGTCCAGCTCCGCCACGTGATCCGCGCGCTGACCCCGCTCCACACGGTCGATCTCCTGGTCGTGCGTGAGGGCGACCAGGCCTACGTCGAGCGCCAGGGCTCGGTGCGGGTGCTGCGCGTACCCACCCAGGAGGCCGATCTGGGGGCGCAGATCCAGTCGTTTCAACGCGCGCTCAAGCGCCAGCTCGATGGGGCCGACTACGATGTCGTGCACTGCCGGGACAGCTGGAGCGGCATCCCGGTGCTCGAGGCCCGGTCGCGGCTGGGCTACGCCATGCTGTACGATCTCGCCCGGTCGCCGCTCGGCGAGACCACGACGGAGCCCGAGCTCGACGCGCAGTCCACCCGCGACGAGGAGGCCTGCTTGCTCGCGGCCGATCTCATCCTCGCCCCGACGCCCGCGGCGGTGAAGGCGCTCCAGGGCCGTGGCCGGCCGGAGCGCGTCGTGCTGTCGCCCCCCGGGGTCGACATCGACCGGTTCGACTGGGAGCTGCCGCCGCCCCAGGGCCCGCCGCGGATCCTCTATGTCGGATCGATCGATCCCGGCCGTGGCGTGCGCGTCCTGGTCCGCGCGATGGCGTCGATCGTTCGCGAGATCGACGCGCGCCTCGTGCTCGCCGGCTCGATGGCGCCCCGGTTCGAGCAGCCGCTGCGCGACGGGATCCGCGAGCTCGGCCTGACCGACAAGATCGAGGTGATGGCGCCGGTCGATCACGATCAGCTCCCGACCCTGCTCGCGACCGCGACGGTGTGCGTGGTCCCCGCGGCGGCCGATCTGACGCCCAGCCCGACCGTGGTGTTCCCGACCAAGATCCTCGAGTACATGGCGTGCCGCCGCGCCATCGTTGCGCCGCGCCGCGAGACCCTCGCGCAGGTCGTCGAGAACAATCGCGAGGTGCTGCTGTTCGAGCCCGGCGACCCGGTCGATCTCGCGCGCAAGGTGCTGCGGATCCTGGGCGAGCCGCTGCTACGCGACCGGCTCGCCCGCAATGCCTACGAGCGGGTGCGCCGCGACTTCACCGCGAGCGCGGCCCGGCGGGCGCTGCGCGCCGCCTACACCATCCTCGGCGAGCGGTTCGGGGGCTCGTTCCAGGACGCCAGCGCCGACGACGCGCCCAAGATCGAGCTCTTGTCCGACGACGACTTCGAGGCGACGGTGTTCGAGGAAGCGCCCGCGCCGCCGCCGGTCGACACCGCCCTCAACAAGATGCAGCCGCTCGAGGACGCGCTGCAATCGCTTGGCCCCGACGACACCACCGGGAGCACCAGCAGCGAATCGGTGATCGCGCCCCCGGCGCCGCGCGAGCCCGACGAGACGATGGAGCGCGCACCGGTCGGCCCCCGGCCGCGTGATTCCAGCGTGTGGACGGTCTCGGCGCTGGTCGCGCCGCCGGCCCCGTTCGGCCAGGCCCCCGGCCAGGACGACTGGGTCGTGACCAATGTCGCCCAGGCGGTCCGCCTGATCGAGGCCGAGGACCTCGAGGCCGAGATGCTGATCGAGGAGGGCACCCCGGCCGAGGGCGTCGCGGCGGCGCCTCCTCCGCTGGCGATGGTCGAGGCGACGTTCGTGGCCGGCGAGATCGACGTCCCGACCCCGCCTTCGTTCGAGCGCGACCACGACGCGCTGGCGGTGGAGTTCACGGCCGCGAGCGCGATCCTGGGCCCGCCCGAGCCTGCCGACCCCGACACCGGCTCACGGACCCCGCCGCTGGAACGCAGGTGAACGGCCGCGGGAGCGGCATCCTCGTGCCGCGATCCCGGCACCGATCCCGGCCTTGACCCGGCATCGATCCCAGCATCGGGCGCGCGCCGTGTTACCGTGGCGGCGGAGGCCGCCATTCCGGTCGTTGCGCTGGTCAACCTGTTGTTCGGCATCGGGTTCGCGCTGATCGCCCGCGATCGGATTCGCGCCGACGGCCCGTTCGCCGCGCCTGCGTTCCAGCTCGTGTCGCTGCACGCGGCCGCGGTGGTTGCTCCCGTAGCGCTGTATTTTTATGCCGTACACCCGGCCTGGAGCTGGATGTACTGGATCAACCCCAAGAAGCTCGCCGGGGTAGCGGTCCTGCCGCTGATGGTCGGGCATGCTGCGCTTGTGATCAGCGGCTGGTACGGGGCCGCCATGCTCCTGCGCCGCGGCTACCAGGGCGCGCTGCTCTACGCCGGGAGCGCGATCGCGCTGGTCTTGTTCGTCCTCGTCGTCGCCGGGATTCATCGCCTGTCGACCGCGACCGACTATGTCGGGTGGCAGGCCAGCCAGGGGATCTCGCTGTTTGCGGTCCAGCTCGGCTGGGCCTTCGTGGTCTCGCTGCTTGCGCTGTTCGGTTCGGCGATCTACGTCGCCATCGAGCTGGGCCGCGATGGCCGCCGGGTGCGGTCGCGATGATAAGCTCCCTGCCCATGGACCGCCGCGTGTGCCGACTGCGCATCCCACCCTTGATGCTCGTCGTGGTTCTTGCCGGCATGCTCGCCGGCTGCGGACCGATCGTCTACGTCAGCGAGGTGACCCGTCACGCGTCCGACGCGGTCGACGCGGCGAGGGCCGCGCACGCCGACAAGTACGCGCCGTACTGGTGGACGCGCGCCACGCAATACCTGGCCAAGGCGCGCGAGATCGCGCCGTACGCCGACTTCCAGGGCGCGAACCGGTTCGGCCGGCTCGCCACCCAGGCCGCGGACAAGGCCACCGAGGAGGCGCAGATCGCCGAGAAGGATCCGTCGAAGCGGCCGCTCGAACTTCACCCCGACGTTCACCCCGACGTTCATCCCGACGTCCATCCCGACGTCGTGCCCGCCAAGGATCCACCTGATTCACGCCCCGCGCCGGCCAAGGACCCGGCTCCCGCGCCGGCCAAGGACCCGGCTCCCGCGCACCCCGCGCCGGCCAAGGACCCGGCTCCCGCGCACCCCGCGCCGGCCAAGGACCCGGCTCCCGCGCACCCCGCGCCGGTGAAGGGCGCTCCGTGATGCGGACCAAGCGCGCGTTCCTCGTGGCCCTCGGGGCCTTCGCTGTCCTCGGGGTGGGCTGCGCCGGTAGCACGGTGCGCTCGCAGGCCGGGACGACCGCGGGCCTGATCGCGACCGCGCGTGCCAATGGCGCGCAGCGCTGCGCGCCGGTCGAGCTCGCGATGGCGGAGTCGCACAACGACTTCGCGCAGCACGAGCTCGACGAGGGCAACTACTACGACGCGCGTCACGAGGCCGCGGTCGCCGAGGCCAACGCCAAGCTGGCGATCGAACGATCGCCGCGGGACAAGTGCGTCGACAAAGACGCGCCGCCCCCTCCGCCACCTCCAGGCCCGGGCGACAAGGACGGCGACGGCATCCTCGACAACGTCGACAAGTGCCCGAACGATCCCGAGGACAAGGACGGCTTCGAGGACGAGGACGGCTGCCCCGATCCGGACAACGACAAGGACGGCATCCCCGATACCGCCGACAAGTGCCCGAACGAGCCCGAGGACAAGGACGGCTTCGAGGATGCGGACGGCTGCCCCGATCCGGACAACGACAAGGACGGCATCCTCGACGCCGCCGACAAGTGCCCGAACGAGCCCGAGGACAAGGACGGCTTCGAGGACGAGGACGGCTGCCCCGATCCGGACAACGACAAGGACGGCTTCCTCGACGCCGACGACAAGTGCCCGCTTGAGCCCGGGGTCGCGCCCGACGGCTGCCCCAAGAAGTACAGCCTCGTCGTCGTCACCGACACCAAGATCGAGCTCAAGCAGACGGTGTTCTTCGACACCAACAAGGCCACGATCAAGTCAGTCTCGTTCGCCCTGCTCAACGACGTCGCCCAGGCGATGCAGGACAACCCGAAGATCATGGTCGAGATCCAGGGTCACACCGACAGCCAGGGCAACGACGCGTTCAACCTCAAGCTGTCGCAGAAGCGCGCCGAGTCGGTGCGCACCTACCTGGTCAAGAAGGGTGTGACCACCGACCGCATGGTGCCCAAGGGCTACGGCGAAAACGTACCCATCGCGGACAATCGCACCGCCGCCGGACGGGCCCAGAACCGCCGCGTCGAGTTCGTGATCACGGCGCACTAGCACACCAGGTTCCTCATGCCTCCCCGAGGCCTCCCCGAGGCCTCCCGAGGCCTTGCCTGCCGAGCGAAAGGCTTGGGATCGCTCGGGGGGCTTTGGTATAGAAACACCATGGGAACGCGCAGTCTGGCCGTGGTGATCGCCGGCATCGTCTGGTGCCTGGCGGCGCCGGCACATGCCGATCCGAAAGCGGAGATCGCCGCGAAGTCGCGGGCCGCGATGGCGAGCTACGACTCGATGGAGTACGACGTGGCGCGGCGGCTGCTCAACCAGGCGCTCGCCCTCGCCAAGAAGGCCAAGCTCGACAAGGATCCCATCGTCGCGCGGATCTACCTCGAGCTCGGCATCGCGCAGCTCGCCGGCTCGGATCAAGAAGCGGCCAAGGTCTCGTTCCTGTCGGCCGTGCAGATCGATCCGAAGATCACGGTCGACGCGGGCTACAAGTCACCCGAGCTGGTGAAGATGCTCGAGGAAGCCCGGGCGGCGGCGGGCGATACGGGCGCCGAGCCGGCCGCCGAGGGCATCGATTGCCGGGCGGTCCGGGGGCTCCAGCACACCGTCCTCGACACCGCCAGGGCCGGGGTGGCGCAGCCGATCGAGGCCGTGATCGGCGCAGATCTCGCGCCGGCCCGGGTCATCGTCATGTATCGCCCCGAGGGAGCGATCGACTTCGTCGAGGTCAGGCTGACCAGGCAGGGCGGCTGCAAGTACGCCGGCACGATCCCGGCCTCGGCGATGCGCGGCAGCCTCGTCCACTACTACGTCGCGGCGTACGACGCGAACAACCGGGTGCTCGCCGCGAAGGGGTCGTCGGGATCGCCGAACATCATGGAGCTCGGCTCGTCCGTGCCCCGGCGCGACATCGACGAGCCGATCGACGGCGGCCGGCGGGTGCCCCGGGACGACGGCAACCCCGGGGCCGGCGTTTCGGCGGGCGTCACCGCCGATGGCAACGCCCCCAAGATCCTGCTCGCCGTGTCCGGCGGGACCGGGGTTGGCTATGTCACCGGGACGACCGAGAGCGGCAACAAGGTCCAGACGTGCTGCATCGGTACCAGCCTCGTCGTCCTCACGCCGGAGCTTGGCTACCACGTGAGCTCCCGGCTCTCGATCGGCCTCGCCGTGCGGCTCGGCCTGCCGGTCGGTGCGAACACCATGGGGCACTCGACCCTGGCCCCCAGCGTGCTCTTCCGCGTCCACCGTGCGCTGTCCGCGTCGGGGGAGGGCCTTCGCGTGATGGGCGAGCTCGGCGGCGGCATCCTGCGCAACACGCTCAAGATCGACACCACCGCGGCCACCGCCGGCATGGACACCGACATCGTCGCGCAAGGCCCGTTGCTCCTCGGCGCCGGCCTCGGCTACACCAAGAACCTCGGCAAGAGCCTCACGTTCCTCGTCGACTTCGATGCGATCGTCGGGATCGCCGTCGTCGACAAGGTCGGGACCGCGGTCCACCTCAACACCGGCATCGGCGCCGATCTGAGCCTGGGCCTCGCGCTCGGGTTCTAGGCGCGACCTTCGCCCGCGATCATGGGGGCGTGGTCGTTGCCTCACCGCGCCCACGTGGGCGTCGGGGGCGCAGGGGCGAACTCGGTTGGCAGCGCGGGGGAGGGCGCGTACCCGCGATGACGGTACAGGGACCTCGGGAGAACTCCGGCCGGCTTATGACCTGAGAGAGACGCTCCGAAACCCCGTTTGTCGTCGGCACTCTGCGCGATTTCGCCGCTACGGACCATCGGCCCGCTCGTGAGGGACTACCGGCCGCTCGCCAGGGCTGTCGGCCGCTCGCCAGGGCTGGCGGCCGCTCGCCAGGGCCGCCGGCCGCTCGCCAAGGCCGCTCGCCAGGGCCGCCGGACTCGACGAAAGCGTTCGGGCCGGTGTTCGCCGACGTCACTCGCACTCGCCCGGTCGTCGCCTGCCGCGTCCGTCCAGCCGATGCCGGGTATGCGGCGCTCGTCCGAGTAGCCACCCGCCTGCTGCTCGCCCGCGTTGTCCCAATGCGGCGGACCCGACTACGATAAGTTGCGCCGGATCCGCAGGGCCTCGTCCAGGTCGCGCGGGGCTGGAGCAGGTCGGCGATCTTCCCATCGTGATTGCGCGTGCTCTCACGTCGCCGAGCCGCTCGTACACCGGCAGTTGTTCCTCGCGCCGGATCTGCAAGGCCTCGTTCGGGTCGCCGCGGACCTGGAGCAGGTCGGCGATCTTTCCCATCGTGATCGCGCATCCGGCAGCAATGCGATGCGACTCTTTCCGCCATCCCGGCAACGCTACCTCGGCATCAGAAGCCGCCGCCACTCGTCAGGGTTGCCGCCACTCGTCAGGGCCGCCGCCACTTGTCAGGGCCGCCGCCACTCGTCAGGGCCGCCGCCACTCGTCAGGGCTGCCGCCACTCGTCAGGGCTACCCGCCACTGGATTACTATGCAGTGCGCTGGGGTGCGACGTTGTGACCAGTGCACGCACGTGCAGTCGGATCTTCGCCAGCCCACGCGAGCTGTCCTGCTGCGTTGAGGCTCGAACATCTCCACCACAATGGTAAACCGATGCCATGACGATCGAGTGGCTACCTATCTCGTTTCCATGGGTGATGATCCCTCGGAAACCGACAATTCTTGGCGCACCGATCGAGCGCGTCACCATTACTCGCTCACCTGAGCTTCAACTCGAGTTACACGCCGAAGGTAGCGGTCTGCGTCTAGAGGAGCGTGACCAACCGGAGGCCGGAACAATGGCCCCAGGCCACACGCTGACACTGCTGACAGCGCGGTCCGAGTCGGTGACTGTGAAAGCGGTCCATATCACGAACGAACGGTTCAGCACCAAGGAGGACGTTTCGACGACTCACCTTGAAGGGTGTGCAGCCGAGGCCACAGTTGTGTTTTCGGAAGGCAAAGTGAACACGGTCTCTGAATGGCTGGCCAACGTCCCTGATCGATTATGGCGCATCACCAGGGCATGACTCCAGTCCACCGAGACTACGCTGAGATCGAAATTGGTTCCGATGCGCTCAGCTTCGTCGAGTTCGGAACAGTGAAACGGGAGAGCATTCCGGAAGGCCAAACGGTTCCCGCACCAGGATTCTTACGTTTTCGGGCTGGACCGAAGGGGCCTCCCGATGAGGAAACCTGCCACACCGTGCATAGGTCGCTCGAATTCCTCGTGGGAAGGGCGCTCGCGATAGTCGGCCACTCGACGACGGATGCGGACAATAGATTGCTCACCGCTACCGTATCGACGGCATATTTGGCGGGCGGCTCGGGGGCGGCGCTTCCACCGGCACTACTTCACGAGTGCGAGCTTGATAGCGTTGGTGAGATCGTTGTCGGAGAGTACGTTCGTAGCTACCTTCAGGCGGCGAAAGCCTACGAGCTGAACCAGGTCGTATGGCGCTTCTTGCACGGGCGTAACGCCCCTTGGATATGGTGGCCGGGTATCTCGGTTCCGCGTTCGAAATGCTGCGCCGTCAGTACTACTTACGGCCGATGAACGAGGAACAGTCGCGACTTCTGCCGCGGGCAAGATGGCGGGCGCTGAACTCTGCGATGTCCGAACTGCTCGATCGAATGAGCGCCGAGAACGAATGGAAAGACGTCGCGCCGCAGCTGGCTAATGTGAAGTCGCGGTTCAGCACGCTCAATGAAATATCTGGAACCAAGCTCAATCTCTTGTTTCTGGACGACCTTAAACTCCAGCATGGAGAAGTCGAAAAGAACGCGCTCTTGGCACGGAACGATGCAGCGCACGCGAACCCTCTCGCCCCTGCCAATAACGAAACCACACTTCGGCGATGCCGGGCTCTCCACACCCTCATTGCCCGAGTCGTGTTCTCTGTTCTCAGTATCGATGTTGCGTATTTCGACTACTCGAGCGTGGGCCACCTGACGCGACCCCTCGCTGACAAGCAGGGTGACCGCAGATAGAGGCCCGCTTGCGGGTTTCGGCGCATGGCGATCGCCGAAACCGGGCATGCCGATCACCGAAACCAGTGATGGGATCAACGTGACGATCGTCAGGGCCGCCCCTCGATGGATCTTCTCGAGTTCGACCCTCGACCCTTGCGGCCGGGCGCCCACGTGGGCGGAGTGACCTGAAGAAAGGCGGTGCAACCCAGCGAATGAAAATTTCGACGTAGCAAGGAACCACAGTTACGAAGCTG
>JAUKWE010047706.1:0-21021 GCA_032356425.1 Cumathamnion decipiens | reverse complement strand
GGCGGACGACGCCGCGGTGCAGAACGCCTTCAACGCCATCAACGTCGGCGCCGGCGCGACCACCTGTGGCGCCACCTCGCCCACCATCAGCACCAGCCCCACGAGCCTGTCCTTCAGCGGCGCCGTCGGCGGCGCCAACCCGGCCAACCAGACGCTCGCCATCTCCAACTCTGGCGGTGGCACGCTCACCTGGACCGCGACCGACAGCGCCACCTGGCTCACCCTGAGCGCCACCTCCGGCACCGCGCCCTCCAGCGTCACGGTCTCGGTCAGCACGGCGGGCCTGACCGCCGGCACGTACACCGGCACCATCACCATCTCGGCGACCGGCGCCACCAACTCTCCGTACAGCGTGCCGGTCACCCTCAATGTCGGCACCACCGGCGGCTGCGGGACGAACGTGCTGCTGAACCCCGGCTTCGAGAGCGGCGCCGTCAGCTGGACCCAGACCGCCGGCGTCATCAGCTCGAGCACCAACGCCCGCACCGGTAGCTTCGTGGCCTGGCTGAACGGCTACGGCACCACCCACACCGACTCGCTGTCCCAGCCGGTCGCGATCCCGTCGACCTGCACGGCGGCGAAGCTGTGCTACTACCTGCGCCTCACCACGGCCGAGACCACCACCACCACGGCGTATGACACGCTGAAGGTCCAGCTCCGCAACTCGGCGGGCACGGTGCTCACCACGTTCGCCACCTTCAGCAACCTGAACTCCGCCACCTACGCCTCGTACCAGCAGGTCTGCCACAACGTCGGCGCGTACGCGGGCCAGACGGTGACCCCGTACTTCCTCGGCGTCGAGGACAGCTCGCTCGCGACGAGCTTCTTCGTCGACGACACGACCCTGCAGTGAGCCACCTGACGTAACGCGCCCGAGGCCGGCCGAGTTCGCGAACGCGCGACGAGGTCATCGTAGGTCCGGGCGCGGTCGACTTCGCCGTCGGATGCGGCGATCAAGCCGAGGAACATGCGCTCGCCAGGTTGGCGAGTTCGTGAACCTCGGCTTCGTCGTTTCTGCGCCATCCGCGCGCCGACACCTGCCAGCTGGTCTATTTCAGCTTGCCACTCAGGGATCTGGCGCCGGGGTGGTTGGGCTCGAGCGCGAGTGCCTGGGCGAGGCGCTGGCGGGCGGCGGCGAAGTCGTGGAGCTCGGCGTCGACGACCGCGAGGTCGACGACGGCGTCGACGTGATACGGCGCGAGGGTGACGGCGGCCTCGAGCTCCTTGCGCGCGGCCACGAAGTCGCGGCGCCGTCCGAGCAGCGTGCCGAGCGCGGTATGCGGCAGCACGAGGTGCGAGCTGCCGGGATCGTCGGCCAGGAGGTGCAGCGCCTGCTCGCCACGCGGGTCGTGGAGATCGAGGAGCGCGAGAGCGGCGGCGAGGCGGACGCGCAGGATGCGGTCGTCGAGCCGGCGCACGAGGGCGTCGCCGACGCCGGGGCCGAGCGCGTGCGAGCCACCGAGCGCCTCGCAAGCTTTGGCCCGGATCACGAGGTCGGGGTCGTCGAGCAGGGGGATCAGGGTGGGCTGCGCCGGCGGACCGAACCGGCGCGCGAGCAGGATCGCGGCGGCGCCGCGCAGGCTGGGCGCCTCGTCGCGATCGGCGAGGACCGCGACCAGCTGCCTGGCGCTCGCCCGCGCGGTGGCCTCGTCGAACGCGTCGGCGAGCCGCGCGCGGCGGGCGGTGCGGCGCGTCACGTCGGGCCACCACCGCGTCATCGCCAGGGACAGCTCGGCGGCCGGCTTGGCCGCGTGGCAGACCCCGCACGCGTTGGGGACGTCATGGTGCTCGCTGACCTGCGGCGCGGGCACGTCGAGCGCGTGATCCGCGAAGTGATCGAGCACGCCGCTGACGACCGGTGGCATGTGGCACGCGACGCAGCGCTGGGCCTTGGCGTCGCGGTGGTGGCTGTGCGCCGCGGCGGCCGCGGCGACGTCGCCGTGACAGCGCCGGCACAGCTCGTCGGGATCCTTGCGGAGCTCGGCGTGCTCGTGCGGTGCGTGCGGTGCGGTGTGGCACGTCAGGCAGGTCGCCCCGCCCTTGCGGAAGCACGCGGACTGCAGCATGCCCTGGTACTCGAAGCTCGAGGTGCGCGGGCGGCCGTCGGCGAAGAAGTCGCCCGAGGTGCCGCCTTCGAGGGTGACGACGATCGGATCGTAGCGCTCGTCATAGGCGTCGCCGAGCCGGAACGCGTGGTCGGCATCGAGCATCGGCCACAGCGGGTTGTGCGGGCCGTGGCAGCGCGCGCAGGCCGAGACGCCGATCGCGCCCGCGTTCGCCGGCTGCACGATATCCGCGGCCTCTTGCGTCTCGCTGTGATGGCCGCCGGGGCCGTGGCAGTCCTCGCACGCGACGGTCGCGTCGGTGAACGTCGTCGTCCAGTGCAGCGTCGTCGCGTCGAAGCTCACCTGCAGGTTCGTCGTGTGACACTCGAGGCACTCGTGGTTCGCCATCCGCCGCCAGTTCGTCCAGTAGAACGGGTGGCCCGGCGTCAGCGGGCCTTGCTTGGTCTCGGTGTAGTCGACCCACGCGTGGTCGGTGACGTGGAAGTAGACGGGCAGCACCTGCCAGCGGCCATCGGGGAACACGGTGACCGCGTCCTGCATGCGCTTGGCGCCGATCACCCAGTCGACGCGAAAGTCGGCGGGTGCACCGTCGGAGCCATTCGCGCGCATGATCGACGTGTCGCCGACCCGCCGCATCGACGCCTCGCTCGATGAGCCGGTGAAGTGCGCGTTGCCGAAGTTACCCACGACGTGGGTGCGATCGCCGGGCGAGAGGGCGCGCGCGTGCCAGCTCTTCTGCCACGCGGCGAGCTCCTTGTCGTGGCACTCGCCACACCTCGCGCTGCCGACGTACGCGTTCGTCGGCGCGGCACGCGGCGGCTCCTTGCGCACGACGAGGGCCGGCGTGGGCGCGGCGGGGACCACCGCGACCGGCGGGGCGGCGGGCGGGCCGTCGTGGCCGCGTAGCGCGAGCGCACCCCCGATCCCCACGACCGCGAGCGCCGCGCAGGTGACCAGCAGCGGCAACCTGCGCCGCCTGCGGCCGGTTGGCTCGATCGCGGCACGCGGCGCCACGGGCGGCGAGGGAGGCGAGGCCTGTGCGGCACCGCGCTTGCCGCCTGCGTTGTCCGCGGCGCGCTTGCCGCCTCGGCGATGTTTCGCGCGCGAAGCCATGCGTGTTCGTATCACGAGGGGCCGCCGGAAGGCGGGCTCGGTCCTCGAGCCCCGGACGTGCGGACCAAGCGCCGGCTATCGGCGCCGCCGCGCCGGGGGGCTACAACTTCGGTGCGCCGCGATTGAGCTGGTTGTCCGCGAACCGCTCGTCCGGCACGTCCACGTTGTAGTGGACGTCGCTGACCACCATCTTGGTCATGGACCCGGTCTTGAGGTTGGTCATCGTGCCTTTTTTCCAGGTCCAGATGTCCTGGAGCTTCTCGACCGACTCCACTTCACCGCGCCGCACCGGCTTGCCGGCGCTATCCAGGAACTCTTGCCTCACGATGAGGTTGGCTGGCTTCCACACCCAGCTCCGGTAGGTCGCGAAGTCGAGCCCATGAGCGTTCTTCGGCGTGGAGTCGACCACCCAGCAATCCCAGTCCTTGACCTTCTGGGAGGCGATCACCTTGTGGGTGTCCTGGTCCGGATCGCGGGTCGTGAGATCCTCGTAGACGAAGTCGGAACCAAAGAAGCTCTGGCGATTGCTCTGGGCGGCCAGCTGGCGAACCTGTCCGATGGAGGGCAGGTACAGCCACCGGAGGGCGTCGGCGCCTCGGCGGTCGAAGACCAGGAAGGCCGCGTCGCGGACATCGGCCGGCGCCAGGAAGAACGTGACCAGCTTGGTCAGCTTGTCGTCCTTCTTGCGCATCGACACGAACTCGCGCAGCCGCTTGGTGCCTTGCTTGGGGTTGATCTCGAGCGTGACCTTTGCGACCTGGGTCTTCCCTTCGCTGCGGCTCTTGACCCCCTCCATGATCTCGACCCCGGTCGGCGTGCCGGCGCGAGCCGCGACCGGCGACAGGGCGACTGCGAGAGCAACGGCCGCGCTACATCCAACGAAAGAAATTCGAGACATGTGCATTCTCCTGGGCATCGGTGGGGACGATGCCAAAACCACCTGCGATCAACACAGGTTACGTCGCAAGCCGGCGGTATCCGCTCCGCCGCTGCCGGGCTTACGTCCGCGGCAGTGTTCTCCGTGGTCGGGCTGCCCGGGGTTGCAACGTTCTTACGGGTACATGGACGGTCGAGCGGGGGCGTTATTCATCCTGACCGATGCGAGCCGTTTCGGGGCTCTGGCGTTGGTTGCCGATCCCAGCGTCGCACGCAGCCTGCTCGCCACGCTCTGGGCTCCCCAGGTTGTCGGAGGCCCCACCACCGCCGGAGCGGGGCCTGTCGCTCGCCTGCGGCTGTGATGGTACCCTCCTGCTTGATGACCGGTCGTTCCCACCCGTCACCCGGCCCCTTCCGGGCCGAGCACATCCCCGAGGGCTCGCCCTACGAACTCTCCAACGGCCACCCCGTCCTCTGCATGCCGAGCGGCCGGCGCGGCGGCCACTCCAACCTCATCGGCGGTGAGGTCCTCGAGACCGACCCGGCCGTGAAGGCGGCGGGCGTCGATGTGGGGTTCTCCCAGGACCCGGGCCATCTCCGGGCGCCGGATGTCTCGGTCGGCGATTTCTCGAACGAGCCCGGCTGGGCCCCGAGCGCGCCGCCGCTCGCAGTGGAGTACGCCGACACGGGCCAGGACGAGACCGAGTTGGCGAGGAAGATCTCCGAGCTGCTCGACGCCGGCACCCGGTACGTGTGGGTGGTGCGGCTCGTCGGCCCGCGGCGCGTCGAGGTTCACGAGCCGGGCAAGAAGGTGTGGCTCGCCAGGCCGGGTGAGGAGCTCACCGCGCCGGGCATCTTGAAGAACCCCGTCCCCGTGCTGGCGCTCTACGATCGGGAGGCCGCGCACGAGGCGACCCTGCGCAACCTCTTGCAGCGACGTGGATACGAGAGCCTCGAGGCGGCGCTCGCCACGGCGGGCGCTCAGGGCAAGATCGAGGGCGAGATCGAGGGCAAGATCGAGGGAGCGAGGAGGGCGATCTTCGCCGTGCTCAAGGCCCGCGGGCTCGAGCTCTCGGAGCAGCAGCGCGACCAGATCCTCGCCGCTCGCGACCAAGGCCTGCTCGACCGCTGGCTCGTCCAGGCCGCCACCGCGCCGACCACCGCGTTGGCCCTGGGCTAACGCGGGCTGGGCGCAGTCCCTTCCATTACTTCCAGGCTACGAGTTCCGACACGTTACCTGTTCCAGGCGTGTCCAGGCGTTTCGCTTCCACTCCGCGAAGGCGGGCTTCAGACCTGCGCGATCAGCTGCCCCCCATCGTAGAAGCCCTGACCCTCGACGTGCCAGAGCCCGGTCGACATCCGCTGCAGCACCGTCCAGAACGGGCCGAGGAGCTCCATCGCGTTGGGGGCGCCATCGAGGATCTGCACCGCGAGCACGGCCTGCGTACCCTGGACCCGCTGCATCACCTGCGCGGCTCCCGCGTAATGCAGCTTCTGGAGCATCCCGTTGATGTCGTCGGAGAACATGTCGGAGCCTGGCTTGTTGATCTCGACCTCGGCGAGCAGCTGGCCACCGCGCGACACTTCACCGCCGTCGATCTTGAACGTCGCGTCCTCGGCACTCAACGACTTCTTGAGCACGTCGAGACCCAAGGTGGCATCGGCGAAGTAGCGCATGTACTGACCCACGACCGGAGCATGCGCCATGACTCGATCGAGTGGGAGCCGTTCTGCGTGTTTCCGGGATCCTGGCCGGTCACCGGACGGCATGTCCGACATGCGGGCATCTGGGGCGCTAACCTCGTCGAATCACATGGAGGTGCGCCGGCAGACTTCTTGCTGTGGCGGTGGGCATGTCCCTTCATCAAGCTCTCCCAGATCCTTTCTACCTGAGCACCTGGCGATGCTCCTGGCCGCAGCTTCTGTCGAGCAAAGCTCGGTCACGGCCGAGCGAGCTCGGCCCCCAGCTCGCTGGGCTGCTTTCGGCGCGGGAGCGGTTCGTCGCTCCCGTGCGAACGGAGGTATGGTCATGATGGACGCAGCGGACATGTCGACTCCAGTGACACGTGGCGAGCTCCGGGAGGAGATCGCGCAGCTGGCGACCAAGGCCGAGATCGCGCAACTGGCGACCAAGGCCGAGATCGCGCAGCTGGCGACCAAGGCCGAGATCGCGCAGCTGGCGACCAAGGCCGAGATCGATCTCTGGGGAGGAGCCTTGGTGGCGCGTATCCAGGCGGGGGAGCGCTTCATGGAGCGCCTGCTCGAGCGCATCGATCGCTCCGAGCAACGACTCCTCGCAGAGCTCGCGCGTCACACCAAGGCGAGCGCCGAGGCGATGGTGGCGCAGATCTCGATCATCTACGAAAAGTACGCCGATCTGCCCCTGCGAATGAGCCGGCTCGAGGCCGAGGTGTTTCGAGGCAAGCGGCGCTGATCGCACGGCGGCTGCGCGCTGAGGCGACCTCGCCGTTTCGGCCGCCGCTACCACGCAGCGACGAGGACGAGCTTTCACCAGGACATCACGCCGCCGTCGCGAAGCGCACCAGATCCGACGAGCGATGGGTGCCGCCCCCGATCACAACCTCGACGTGAACGGATGGTCGAACGGTGCCGGCAGGTCGAGCGTGAACGTGAGCTCGACGCCCGCCGGTACGTGGGCGATCGACCACACCAGGCCGTCGCGCGATGGCGCGCCGAACCGCAGCCGCACCGGGCTGGCGAGCGCCAGGGTCCCCGCGGCGGGCACGGTCACCGTCGTCGCGTTGATCGGGATGTCCAGCGTCGGCTGCACGACGACGAGCGCGGCCCCGTCCGCCGTTGCGCGCAGCCGGAACTGCAGGAACGGCTCGTCGATGGCCAGCGCGATCGGCCGCGGCGTCGGATTGGTCAGCTCGAAGCGAATGCTGTACTCGGCGTCGCCACCGGGCATCAGGATGGCGCGACAAGGAGGCTGCGCTGTCATCGCGGCGGGCTCGTTTCGGTTCGAGGGCGGGGCAGGAAGCGTGGGCCGGGGGCTCGGAGCGGTGGTGCTGGGACCAGGCTGGCAGCCGAGCGCCAGCGCGACCAGCCCCGGCATGCCCACGCGCGACGGCGTCACCGCGGCGCCTTCTTCACTTCTACGACCCGTCGGTCTTGCGCACACGCGTGACCATGAAGCGCGCGAGCGCGGCACTGGTGCTTGAGCCTGCTCTCGTCGTTCTTCCAGTCAAGTCCACCCTCCCGACGCTTGGCGATCCAATCGGCGACGAACCGTGCCCGGTCCTCGCCGGATCGTCGCCGCTTCACTATACTATAATTGATGGCCACCGCATCGACCAAAGTACTGAGCGAGGCGCTGAAGCTTTCGGTACGATCGAGCCATCGAACGTGTCCGAGATCATCCCGATCGTTGGCCACAGTATCCGCACCTGGCCGGCGACTTCCAGGGGTGTCGCTTTCGGCGGTTTCCATATGCGATCATCTATGAGCGGGTCCCGACCGTCACGCACGTGCTGGCGGTGGCTGCGGACCAGCGGCGACCCGGGTACTGGGCCAAGCGGAAATAGCGTGGGTTCTGCCGTCCGGTGTCCGGCCGGACCTCGGACGCCCATCACGCGGAGACGTCGCGATAGCGGCGCGCCAGCGCGCAGGTCGCGAGCGCGAGATCGAGCTCGGCGAGGAACAGACCGTCCTCGTTGTACGGCTGGTAGCCGAGCAGGGTCCCGTCGGGCCGCGCCACCGCCGAGGTGGTCGGCGAGCCGGCGCTCGCGTAGTTGACGCTGGCGACATAGCACGTGTTCTCCGCGGCCCGGCACAGCAGCGCCTTCTCGTGGAACGTGTTCGCGGGATCGCCGAACGTCGAGGGCACGAAGCTCCCCGGCTCGGCCTCGTGCAGGTGGGGATGAAACACGACCTGCGCGCCATGACGGGCCGCCCAGCGAACGGTCTCGGGGTAGCGCCAGCCCTCATGGCAGATCGCGATGCCGAACGTCATCCCGGCGGCCTCGAACACGCGGCGGCCGGTCGTCGCCGGCAGGTACGTGCCTTCTTCGGACGGATCGATCTGCACCTTGTCCTGAAACCCGAGCCGCTGGCCGTCGCGCCCGACCACGAGCGTGGTCGCCAGGACGCCGCCCTCGACCACGCGCTCGGTGCCGAGGATCACCGCGATGCCCGCCTGGGCCGCGGCAGCCCCGGCGGCCGTCCACGCGCGCTCGAGGAACGCAGGGTCCGGCGCGGGCGGTGCGTGCCCGAGGCCGCGATACCCGGGCACGTAGCATTCCGGAAAGCACACCAGCGCCGCGCGCGCGGCGCCCGCCTGCGCGATCGCACGCTCCACCCGGGCGATCGAATCCTCGGGCGTGTGCGGGTAGCGAAGGTTGGCGAGCGCGATGCGGACCGTGGCCATGACGCCACGGTAGCGGACTGCGGTGCAGGACGGGGAACCTCGGGCGATTGGCCCCAGGGCACCTTGCCCCGCGCCGCCCCCTGGTTTCGGGCTAGAGTCGCCGCGTGGTCGCCGGGGCCGGGCTGCGCACCTCGTTCAAGCTGTCCGTCCTCGTCGTCGATGACCAGGAAGATATCCTGGAGTACCTCCAGGACGTCCTGGGCTTCGAGGGGTTCGAGGTCACAACGGTGGTCGACCCCACGATGGTGGTCCACTACCTGCGCGACCAGGTGTTCCATCTGGTCCTGCTCGACGTGATGATGCCGAAGCTCACGGGGCTCGATCTGCTCGCGCAGATCCGTGCGCTCGACGACGACCTCGCGGTGATCGTCATGGACAGCGCCCCGTCACGCGCAACCGCGGCTTCGGCGCTCTCGCAGGGTGCCTCGGCGTACATGAGCCAGCCGATCCGGCCGGCCGAGCTCCGCGCGGAGATCGCGCGGATCGTGGAGCAGAAGGGCCTCGGGCTGGACCGCGAGCACCTGGTCCATGTCGCGATCGGCCGGCAGGTCCGCGCGCTCCGCGAGGCGCGGGGCCTCACGCTCCCGCAGCTGGCGCAGCGGAGCAAGAACTTGACGGTAGCGCTGCTGTCGCAGATCGAGCGCGCCGAGGCGAACGCGTCGATGTCGAGCCTGCACAAGATCGCCGCCGTCCTCGGGGTGCGGCTGACCGATCTGTTCGACGGCTACTGACGCCGGCGCCTCCGGAGCTACCCCCCGGCGGGGCGCACGTCGTCCACCCGGGGCGCGCTGGTGAGCTGCAACGTGGCGCCGTACGCCGCCGAGCAATCGGCCAGCGCGACGAGGAAGCCGCCGGCCGCCGCGCGCGCCTCCGAGGCCAGCGCGTCCAGCGTGGCGAGGAACGTGGCCCACTCTGGCTCGTTGCCGTCGTAGGAATACAAGATACACAGCGCACACAGGTACTCCGACAGCGGGTCGATCAGGAACCGCAGCTGGCTGCCGCCCGGCGAGTCCTCCTCGAGCAGCCCCGCCGCCGTGAAGTCGTGCAGGACGTCGTGATCGGCGGATCCGACCCCGGCCGCGCGCAGGCTGTTGGCCGCCGCGTCGCGCGTGAACCACCTGCCCGGCCGGTAGTTCTTGCCGAGCGCGAGCTTGCCCAGGAGGCGTGCGCGCACCAGCGCCAGCCGCCGCTGCTCGGCCACGTCCGCGGCGTCGCCGGTGACGAGCGCGCGCGCGACGTAGCCGTTGAAGGCCTCGACGGCGAGGCTCGAGAACGCCGCGCCCGCGATCGCTTCGTTCCACAGGAGCGTCACCAGGAGCGGGGTCAGGAGGGTCTGGCGCTCGCCGTCGGCGATGAGCTTGGCGGCCTGGCGCACGGGCTCCAGCAGATCCTCCGATTGCCGCTGATCGGCCGGGAGCGAGAGCCGGTACGAGCTGAGGAACGGCAGGAGCTCCGCGGCGTCGAGCGGCAGGGGCTCGAGCGTGATGCTGCGCCGCGCGGTGAAGTCATGCGGCGACCGCGCGGTGCAGATCGTCAAGGCGGGGGCCTGCGGGCTCTCCAGGTACGCATGGATCACCTCGATCGTCCGGGGGCTGCGCTCCGTCAAGCCGTCGAACAGCAGCACCACGCTCGCCGACGCGAGCAGGTGGGCGATCAGGTTGTCGTCGATATCCGCGGCCTGGGTCAGGGCCTCGAGCCGCTCGCGGATCTTGGCGTCGAGGGCCTCCCGCGTCTCGGCGTTGCCGTCGATCATGACGACGATCGCCGGGTGGGGCAGCAAGGCCTGCTTGGCCAGCCAGCGCGCGACGCGACACGCCAGGTGCGACTTTCCGACGCCGCCCGCCCCCCGGATCCACAGCACGAGCTTGGGATCGGCGGTGACCGGTACCACGAGCTCGCGCATGTCCTCGAGGCCGACGCCCTTGGGCAGCTCGCGGGTGCCCCCGGCGATCTGGATCCTCGCCCGGACTTCGCCATACGCGGACCGCTCGGTCGCGAACTTCGCGCTGTCGAACGTCCGGGCGGCACGATCGACGTGCAGCGCGATCCACGCCCGCTGGCACGCCGTCATGGCCTGGAACGCATTGCGGAGCTCCGCGTCGGCGATGGTCTGGAAGCCGACCGGCCCGGCGGGCTGGGTCCCGGCCGCGACCTTCGCCGGATCAGGCGCTCGCAGCTCGCGGCCGATCCAGGACGTGACCACCCGGGGCGTGCGCACCAGCGTCCGCGCCAGGACGACGCCGGCGAACGACCCGACCGCGTTGCCGAGCAGCGGGATCCGCGACACCCCTTGCTGGACGGACGCGTTGAGGTTCAGGAGCACACGCGGCGCGAGCAGCCACAACGTGAGGAGCCCGAAGAACCACAGCGCGGTGCCCACGACATACAGACGCGCCACGTCCCACACGCTCGCGGCGAGGCTCTCGCCCAGCGTGACCTGGGCGACCAGCAGGGGCTTGCGCGCGAGCTCGCCCAGCATCACGCGGATCCGGTACTGCACCCGGGTGTCCGGCTTGAGGCTCAGCTTCGCCGGATCCACGGTGGCGAGGTACCTGCCGCCGGCGGCGGCTTGCCGGATGCCGCTGTCGACGACCCACGCCGCGCTATCACGGGTGCAGACGCCATCGCCGTAGACCACGCAGTACTCGACCGACCAGCTCGGCGGGGCCGCGGTCGCGCCGGACAGCGCCCAGGACAGCTCCACGTGGTCCCCGTCGACGGCGGCGTGCGGATCGACGATCGCCGGCTGATCGGTGTAGCCGTCGGCGCGCAGCAGCGTGCCGTCTTGCGCGGCCGCGAACATGCGGGTGGGGGCCGCCGTGGTGTCCGCCCGGAGCTGCGCCACGTGGCTCTGCAACGGCTCGAGGCCGGGGATCGGGTACTTCCAGGTCGCCCCGTCGGCGGTCTGGCCCTGGCGCAGCGACCAGATCTGGTCGCCGGCCGCGCACACGACGCTGTCCGGATCGGCTTGCGCCAGCGCGAGCGCGCAGCGGTCCGAGAGGCACGACGGCGACGGCCGCGCGCCGACCTTGGTCCACGCGGCGCCATCATAGGAATACCAGTGATAGCCGCCATAGCGCGCCCACCCGCTGCGGCCGTCCGGGCAGACCAGCAGCAGCTCCATCGAGTTCCGATCGTCGGTGAGCACGATCGTCTGGCTCGCGGTGGTCAGCCGGTACAGCGCGTCCCGGGTGAGCAGCCAGGCGACGTTGCCATCGTCCGACAGGCTCAGCGCCAGCGCGTGCTGCATCGCGTCGAGCTTGACTTGCGCATGCCATGCGCCGTCGGTGCCATCGGTGTAGTGAGCCACCTCGCCGTCATCGGAGACCGCCCAGCCCTGCGTCGCGCGGTCGTTGAACGCGATCTTCTGGAGCGAGGTCCGCCCGAGCGGTCGGGGCAAGCCCCCGGGCTGCCCCGACCGGCTGGCGATGGCCGGGCGAGCACTGCCAGCTCCGAGGGCCGCCGGCTCCGGAGGCGGCATCACGGCCCACGTCTGCCCTCCGTCCGTGGAGTGGGCGAAGCCGTCACGGCCAGCGGCCCAGACCTGGCGGCCTGCCATCCAGAAGTCCGCGACGCTGAACATCACCCCCGCCGCCATCCAGACCGCGATCGCGTGGTCATGGGGGTCGGGGGGCTCGGTGCTCGGCGCCGCGCGGGACGGCGGGCGCGCGAGGTACATCACCGGCGGCGAGCGCTTCGGGAACAGCACGACCGCGTCGTGGTCGATGGCGTCGCTGACCCCGTCGGCCAACGGCGCTCCCGGCGCGGCCACGGCGAGGTCCGCCGGGTGATCATAGGGGATCCACGCCTGGCCGTCCCACTCCGACAGCCCGTCGCCGAGCACGAACCACAGCTTCTTGCGCAACAATGTCACGCGGAGCCCGGCGTCGGCGCAGGCCTGGCCCCGCGGGTAGGCGTAGTTCGCGCGCACGAGGCTCGCGCGTACGTACGGCCGGACACCCAGCGCGCGGATGGCCGGCGCACGAAGCGGCACCGGCGCCGGGTGCCAGTCCACCTCGCCGTGCGCCTTGCGGTACGGCACGCAATCGGCCCCCACCGGTGCGATCGTCCAGCTATCGCCGTCGTCCGAGAAGATGACCTCCGCCGCGCCCGGCGGCAACGTGGCCTTGGTGAACGAGCCCGTGCGCGCATCGGAGGTGTAGGCGAAGCCGTCGAGCGTGGCGAGCCAGGCCTCGACCTGGCCATCCCCGGTCACGTGCAGGCTGGGCCGCTTGCCGCTGGCCGGGTTGACCGCGACCGACTCCCAGCGCGGATGCTCGGAGCTGTAGCGCAGCACGACGCTGGTGCCGGTCACGATGGCAAAGGCGCCCGCCGGGGTCGGGATCGCGGCGATCCGGCTCAGCTGGTTCGTGGTGTTCGATTCGACCGCCTGCCAGTCGCCCCGCGTCGCGCCGCCGTTGGTCGTGTGCAGGATGGTGCCGTACGAGCCCACGACCCAGGCTTCACGCTCCGTCACGAACACACCATCCGACATCTCGGCCGTCTCGGTGACGAGCTTCCACGTGAAGACGCGCGGTGCCGCGGGCGAAGCCTCGTGCAGCTCCTCGATTCGATTGGCGTCCCGGCACGCGACCAGCGCCAGCACGGCGAGCACGGCCCAGCCGGTGCCCGCGAACACCGGCGCCTGGTCGACCGCGCTCACCTTCACCTCCCTGGCCCTGTCCCGGCGGCGCCCTCGTCCAGATGCTCGCCGGGTCGCATGGCGATCATAGTACGCGCAGATCGCCCGGCGCGTCGAGCGCTCCGGCCAGCGCTGTTACGTACTGCGCAGACCATACCTGTGTCCATCGCCATTACCTTCCTTAATATCTATTTATGACTGGCCGCGTACGCCGAGGAGGTGCAGCCCTCGACTGCGATCTGGAGCAGAGAGCGGTACGATGGGCCATGGGTGATATCGACGAGAAGATCTCCGAGGCGGTCGAGAAGTCACGCGAGTCGCGGATCAACACGGCGGTCGCCGTGTTCGTGGCGCTCTCGGCAACCTTCATGGCGCTGAACAACGTGAAGGACGGCAACATCGTCCAGGCGATGGCGCAGGCCCAGGCCAACGGGGTCGACGCGTGGGCCTATTACCAGGCCAAGGGGACCAAGCAGAACCTGGCCATTGCCGCGCGCGAGCAGATCGAGCTCACGCGCGATACGACCCAGAACGCCACGCCCGAGGTCCGCGCGGTGTTCGAGAAGCGGATCTCCGAGTACACCGCGCTGGAGAAGAAGTACGAGACCGAGAAGGAGGAGATCCGGCGCCAGGCCGAGGGCTTCCAGAAGCAGTACGACGCCCTCAACGTGCACGACGACCAGTTCGACATGGCCGAGGCGATCCTGTCGGTCGCCATCGCGCTGTTCGGCGTGACGGCGCTCACACAGAAGCGATGGCTCCTGGGCATCGCGATCACGTTTGCGACGCTGGGCACGATCCTCGGCTTCGCCGGCTTCCTGGGCTGGAACCTGCACCCCGACTGGCTGGCTCGCCTGCTGGGCTAAGGCAGGGGACGCCGCCGACCTGCCCGTTCGGGTGGTCCGGGCGCCGGGGCTGTCAGCGCGGACAGTATGTTCGCTGGCACCCTATTGTACCGGCGGCGCCGATGCCCAAGATTCGTACATTCTCGATCCGGAGGAACCACGATGAAACTCTACTCTCCCCTGCGCCTGGGCCGCCTCGAGCTACCGAACCGCATCGTCATGGCCCCCATGACCCGAAGCCGTGCCATCGGCGGGGTGCCGAACAGCCTGATGCGTGACTACTACGGGCAGCGCGCCTCGGCAGGGCTCATCGTCACCGAGGGCATCGCGCCGTCGCCCAACGCGCTCGGCTATGCGCGCATCCCCGGGTTGTTTTCGGCCGCGCAGACCGACGGCTGGCGCGCCGTCACCGCGCGCGTCCATGAAGCGGGTGGCCGCATCCTCGCCCAGCTCATGCACACGGGACGGATCACCCACCCGCACAACCTGCCCGCCGGTGCACGCACCCTCGCGCCGAGCGCGGTGGGCGCCGCGGGCACGATGTACACCGATGAAGCAGGCCCCCAGCCGATGCCGGTGCCCGAGGTCATGACCGAGGCCGACATTCGCCACGCGCGGGACGAGTTCGTCCAGGCTGCCAAGAACGCCATCGACGCGGGCTTCGATGGCATCGAGCTCCACGGCGCGAACGGCTACCTGCTCGAGCAGTTCCTGCACCCGCACACCAACCACCGCGAGGATGGGTACGGCGGCAGCGTCGAGCACCGCACGCGGTTCGTCGCCGAGGTGGTCGAGGCGTGCGCCGAGGTGCTGGGGCCGGATCGCGTCGCCATCCGGCTGTCGCCGTTCAACACGTTCAACGATCTGCCCGTGCACGGCGAGGTCGTCGCGCAGTACGCGGCGCTGGCCGGCAAGCTCCGGGGCCTGCTCTACGTCCACCTGCTCAGGAACCCGCACGAGGGCTTTCCCGGGGCGGTCGCCGCCATCCGGGCGGCGTTCGGTGGGCCGATCATGCTGAACGGCGGGTTCGATGCCGCGCAGGCCGAGGCCGCGCTCGCCGCGGGGCAAGCCGACCTCATCTCGTTCGGCCGCCCGTTCATCGCCAACCCCGATCTCGTCACCCGCATGAAGACCGGCGCGCCGCTCGCCGCGCCTGACCCGTCGACGTTCTATACGCCCGGCGAGCGCGGCTACGCCGACTATCCGGCGCTCTGAACCCAGCACAGCGGCCACGCCGGTTGGTACGAAGCTTTCGCAGCGCTCCGGCGTGCTTGTGATAGGATCGCCTGACCATGTGTCGTGCAGTAACGTGCAAAGAGTGCAAGAAGCCGAGCTGGGCAGGTTGCGGCGCCCACATCGAGCAGGTCCTCGGACACGTTCCAAAGCAGGAGCGCTGTAGCTGCCGCGAGACCAAGGCCGCCGCCGGGGCCGGGGCCGCACCGGGCCTCGGAAGTTCGATCCGGCGGCTGTTCGGACGCGAGTAAGCGCGCCGCGCTACGCGCCCTTGAGCCGATCCAGGAGCGCCGCGAGCGCCGCGCGGGCGGCGGGCGGGACGGCGGCGACCACCAGGAGCTGATCGTCGATGCCGACATGCTCGGCGAAGAAGGCGTCGGTCGCGGGATGCCCGCTCCTGGGCAACTCCGGATAGAACGCCTGGGCGGCCGCGCCCATGCCGTTGAGCAGCACTCCCGGATCGCGCCAGGTGAGATCGGGCCACTGCGTGGCCGCGATGTCGCGGGCCAGCGCGGCGAGATCGGCGGGCTGCGTCGCGCTGGTGAGATCGGGGAAGATGCGGATCTCGGTGAGCACGCGCCGGAAGAAGGCGAGGCAGCGATAGACCACCGGATTGGTGGTCTTGAGGCAGAGGTAGGTGGGTGGCTGGTCGGTGTTCGCGTAGGCCTCGAACAGCGCCCAGGCCAGCAGCGGGCGGAACAGGCCGCTGCGCTGCAGCCGCGTCACGACGACCGTCGACCAGACGTAGAGGAGGCGCTGCGCGGCGACGGAGAGCCAGCAGACGCCCATGTAGCCGACGACCTTGCCGGTGGCCGCCTCGCACGCGATGACGAGGTGATCGAAGTCGGCAAACAGGGTCGGCTGGCTCTCGAAGTAGTCGCGCATCGCGTACCCGGGCAAGCCCGCGGCCAGATCGGCGATCATCCACTCCTTCATCGCCGCGGGCAGATCGGCCTTTTGCCGGCTGGCGAACAGCACGAAGCCGCCGGAGCTCCCGACCGGCGCGAAGTAACCCGCGGAGAGCTCGTGGACCCGCGCCGCGACCGCCGCCGTCATGGCGCACGCTCCGCGGTCGCCGCCGCGCCCCCGGCGCCCCGGCCGGCGATGCGCAGCGTGCGGACGGTGTGACGCGCCAGCACGGCGCGGTCGATCTCGCCGCCGAAGCCGGGCGCGTCGAGGGGCTGGACCATGCCCGGCGCGGCCAGGGTCACCGGGACGGTGGTGATCTCGTGCGTGAAGTAGCGCGCGCTCTCGCTCACATCACTCGGATAGCGGATGTTGGGCAGCGTGGCGAGCGCGATGTTGGTGCGGCGTCCGAGGCTGGTCTCGAACTTGGCGCCCACCATCGCCGGGATGCCCGCCTCGTGCAGGCGATCGTGGATCTGGATCGCGGGGCCCAGGCCCCCGACCCGACCGATCTTGAGGTTCACCATGCGCGCGGCGCCCAGGTGCAGCATCAGCGCGGCATCGTCGACGCAGGTGATCGCCTCGTCGAGGCAGACCGGCACGTCGATGCGCCGCTGCAGCGCGGCCGACGCCAGCCAGGCCGACGCCGGGAACGGCTGCTCGAGCACGATGGGGGCAAACCGCGCCAGGCGCGCGACGTGCTCGACGTCGCGCGGATCGTAGGCACCGTTGGCGTCGGCGAGGATCGCCAGGTCCGGATGGGCCGCGCGCACCGCCGCGAGCGGCACCTCGTCCCAGCCGGGCTTGACCTTCAACTTGACCCGGCCGTAGCCACGCGCCCGGACCTCGGCGACGCCCTCGAGCAGGCGATCGAGATCCTTGCCGACGGCGACCGTGGCCCCCGAGGCGACCAGGCGGGTGCTGCCGCCGAGCACGCGGTGCAGCGGCTCGCCGCGGACCCGCGCGTGGAGCTCCCAGCAGGCCGACTCGAGCACGCCCTTGGCCTCGTGGTGGCCGGAGACGATCGCCAGCCGCGGCGCGATCTCGTTCGGGTGGGCGAACTCGAACCCCAGGAGGAGCTCGGCGAGGTGGCGCGTGATCACGTGCTCGACGGTCTCGATGGTCTCCGGGCCGTAGTATGGCGTCTCCATCGCGGTGCATTCGCCGAACGCGACGCCGGCGTCGGCTTGCACCTCGACCAGCAGCTTGGTCCACGTGGCCAGGCGCTGCCAGCGGTTCTCGAACACGTCGCGCAGCGGGAGCTGCACGACATGCAGGACCAAGCTCTCGATCTTCACGACGGCTCCGCCTTCGTGGTGGAACGTCCTCCAAAGCGGGTGATAGGATGCATCGCGGCGATCTCGGGGAGGTCAGCAGTAGCGTCACGGCGGCGGAGTGTCAATTGCGGGTGGATACGACCGCAACTGTTCCAGGGCGGCTCGAAGCTGGCCGTCGTCGTCGAGTGCCCCGGCGTCACTTCGCCCGGGCGACGAACGTGCCGTCCCAGTCGGCGGGCGGCGGCGCCTCGCACAGGAGCCGGCAGCGCTCGGCGAGGACGACCGAGGGGCCGTCCGCCTGCGCATCGGCGAGCAGCGCGAGCGCGCCCGCGAAGTCGCGCGCGAGGTAGGCGTCGAGCGCGCGCTCGTAGCGCCGCGCCGGGGCGACGCGCGCCGGGTCGAGCTCGCGCGCCCCGAGCAGCTCGAAGACGTCGATGGCGACCGACTTGCCCTTGACCGCCACGCGGTCGATCCGGCGAAACGTGAAGTGGTCGCGCGCCGCGCGCTCGATCGTCTCGCTGACCAGGATCGTCGTGCCGTAGTGCTTGTTGAGCCCTTCGAGCCGCGCGGCGAGGTTCACGCCGTCGCCGATCGCGGTGAAGCCGAGCCGATCGGGCGCGCCGAAGTGGCCGACCATCACGCGATCGCGGTGGATGCCGAACCGGGTGACGAGCGGCGCGAAGCCTTCCCACGCCGCCGACGCGAACAGCGCCTCGGTGCGCGCGACGCACGCCAGCGCCGCCTCGCACGCCTTGATCGCGTGATCCGGGCAGGCGCGCGGCGCGTTCCACAGCGCCATCACCGCGCGGTGCGGCGCGTACACAGCTGGGCCGTGCCCGTGCGATCGCGAAACACCGAGGTCTGCCACGCTCCGTCGGGCCCGACGCGGGGCTCGCCGGCCTCGTCGAAGCCGAGCCAGGTCGCGTGCGTGAACGCGACCTCCGAGAGGTTCGGGTTGCCGGCCGCGATCGCGAACAGGCAGGACTCGATCGCCTCACCGTCGCCGAGCGCGCACGCCCCGGTGCGCAGCTCCCGTTCGAGCGCGCCGGCGGCCACCTCGGCCTGGGCGAGGTAGCCCTCGACCCGCGCCTTCACCCGCTCGCTCGCCGAGTCGCGCAGCCTCGCCGAGGTCTCGACGATCGCCTGCCGCGAGCCCTGGAACAGCGCGAACAGGAGGCCGCCGAGCAGCACCGCGAGCGCGGCCATCGACAGGTAGAACAGGCTGGCGAGCGTGAGGCGGCGGCGCATGGGCGGATCGAGCCTGAGACCTTACACGTGAAGGCGTGCCGCGGCGCAGCGTCACTCGTGAACCGGCACGGAATTGTCACGCGGCCTGCCGGTCCGGAGCGACAGGGTCGGCCGAGGTCAGACTCGCCAGGATCGGAACGTCGCAAGCTGGTTGTCCGGCTATCCAGATAGCCACTCTCGAGCCGGCCTGCCAGCCTCCTCATGTCGATAGTGACGAGCGGAGGGACCGTCCAGCCCAGCCCGCCGGCGAGGCGTACGTGCGCGCGCCAGCGTCACCCGCGGTGTGCCGATCCGGCGTGCGCCAGCGCTCGCTGGGGGGGCAAGCCCCCGACAGTTCGTGGCCGGTTGCGCGGAGATCGCGGTGGAGGCGCCACGCGCCATGGATTGACTGGTTTATCCGGAACCAGTAGCTTCTCCATCGAAGCTTTGACATATATTTTGCGCGGAGACTTCAATGACGAAAACTGAGAGTGGATCGACTCCGGAGTTGCCGGTGACGCAGTTCCGGAGGTTGCACCGGCAGTACCTCGCGGCCCTCCAGGAGCTCGGACGGGAGGGGGAACGGCGCGTCAGCGCGGCGCTCGAGCAGTGCATGTCCGAGCTCAGCAAGATCGAGGACGAGGCCGGGGCTACGATCCGTCAGGCCTCGGCGGATTGTGCGGCCAAGGAGCGGGCAGCCCCCCAGGCGGGCGTGCTCTCCGAGCACTACTGGGACTACCAGCGCAAGGTCTCGGAGGTGACGACGGGTGCGCGCGAGCGCGCCGACGCGGCACGCAAGGCCTACCTCGATGGCTGGAAGACCGCGGGGGACGCGCTCGCCGAGCTGACCACCAAGGCGAAGCAGGACTACCTCGCGCGCGTGCAGGACACGTGGAGAGGGATCGATATCAGCAAGCTCGACAAGACGGGCGTCGATACGATCGTGCAGCTGATCGATTGCCCCTTCCTGGACGGGCCCGTGGGCTGAGGCGGCTCCTGCTTCATGGCGAATCTGCAGGACCGGCTCGCCAGGTTGTCGGCCTCGCAACGGGCGGTGGTGGCCGTGCAAGCGCTGGCGCGCGGTCGCAATGAACAACTGAGGATTCCGCGGCGCCCGGACCCCGGACGGCCGGTCCCGGCGTCGTTCGCGCAGGAGCGGCTGTGGTTCGTGGAGTCGCTGCGCCCGGGTCACGGTGCGTACAACATCAGCCTGGCGGTGCCGCTCCACGGCCCGCTGTCTCCGCGCGTCGTCTCGGAGGCGCTGCAGCTCGTGGTGACCCGTCACGAGGCGCTGCGCACCACGCTGGTGCTCGAGGGCGATCACCTGATCCAGGAGATCGCGCCGCCCGCGCCGATCACCGTGCCGCTCCTGGATCTGCAGCGGATGCCGGTCGAGGAGCGCCTGCGCGAGATCGATCGCGTGGTCGAGCGCGAGCTCGATCGGGGGTTCGATCTCACCGCCGGCCCGGTGGTTCGCGCGGTGCTGGTGCGACTCCGCGATGACGACCACACGCTCCTGGTGACGACGCATCACATCTGCAGCGACGGCTGGTCGGTCGGGATCCTGCGGCGCGAGGTGATCGCGGCCTGCCAGGCGCTCGCCCGCGGCGCGCGGCCGCGGTGGTCGCCGTTGCCGATCCAGTACGCGGACTATTCGGTCTGGCAGCGCGCGCGCCATGCAGACGGGGCGTTCGCGCCGCTGATCGCCTACTGGCGCCGCGAGCTGGCGGGCGCGCCCGGACAGCTCGCGCTGCCGTTCGACGGGGCGCGGCCCGGTACCCCGAGCCTGGCGGGGCTGTGGCACCCGGTGGGGCTCGACGCGGCCGCCGTCGAGCGGCTGGCGCGGCTGGCGCGGGCCGCGCGGACCACGCCGTTCGTCGTGCTGCTCGCGGCGTACGCGGTGGCGCTGCACCGGCTGTCCGGCCAGGACGACGTGGTGATCGGGATCCCGATCGCCAGCCGCAACCGCCTCGAGCTCGAGGGCCTGATCGGGTTCTTCGTCAACGCGCTGCCGATCCGCGTGCGGTTTCGCAGCGGCGACCGGTTCGCCGACGTCGTCGACCGCGTGCGCGATACCGCGGTGGCCGCGTACCAGGTCCAGGATCTGCCGTTCGAGAAGCTGGTCGAGGAGCTGCAGCCGGAGCGCGTCCCCGGCCGCCACCCGGTGTTCCAGGCGACGTTCTCGTTCCAGAACCTGCCGGGCCGCGTGGATCGCGAGGCCGCCATCGACGCCGACCCCGAGCATCGCGCCGACGTGCTGCGCGGCAGCATCAAGTTCGACCTGTCGCTGCACCTGCGCGAGGCCGGGGGCGCGATCAGCGGGAGCCTCGGGCTGGCGACCGAGCTGTTCTCCGAAGCGACCGGCGCCCACCTGGCGGCGCTGCTGATCCAGGTGATCGCGGCGGGGACGGCCCGGCCCGAGCAGCGGCTCGACGAGCTGGCGCCGGTC
>JAUKWE010047595.1:0-21039 GCA_032356425.1 Cumathamnion decipiens | reverse complement strand
GGCCCGCGCGCCACCCTCCTGCACGATCACACGGCGGCGGCGCGCCACCTCACCGCGCTCGCGGCCCAGCTCACCGGGGCGCGCCGCGGCGATGCGTTGCTCGAGCTCGCCGACACGTACTACGACCAGCTGGACGACGCCGTGCGCGGGCGCGAGACCATGCGCAAGGCAGCCGATGCGTTCGGCAGCGGCTCACGTCGCGACGCCACGCTGCGCATGCTCGCGACCGAAGCTGCCACCCACCTGGCGTGGGACATCGCGGTCGAAGCGCTGCAGTCGATCCCGATCGAGAAGCGCACCCAGGCGGACATCGCGAGCCTCGCGACCGCGCTGCTGCGCGCCGGGCGCGACAGCGACGCGATGGCGGAGATCCAGGCCGCGACCGCGGCCCAGCGGTTCGACGACGGCGGCGAGCTCGTTCACCAGCTCGAGCTCGAGATCCAGCGCAAGACCGAGCTGGTGCGAACGCTCGAGGACCGCGCCGCGGCGGCCCCCGACGAGGAGGCGGCCGCGCTGCGCGACGAGGCGCGACAGCTGCGGATCGCGATCGGCCAGCCCGGCCCCCACCCGCTGCACGACAGCGCGGCACCGGCGAGCCAGACCCCGAAGTCCGATACCGCGCCCTGGCCGGTCCGGACCAAGACCAAGCCCGGGCTCCCGAGCAGGCGCTTGCCTCCCGCGCCGGCCGGGACGCGTCCCCGGGCCACCCGGCCCCCGCCGCTCGCCGCAGCCCCGGCCGATGCGCCCTCGGCCTCGCGGAGGAGCCCCGGCCTCGCCGTGCCCGAGACCGGCGGCAATGGTGCGATCACCGAGCCGCTCACCGGCGACGGCCGTGCCCCGGCCCCCCCGCAGCGCCCCGCGGAGCCCGCCGCGATCGCACCCACCACGTCGAGCCAGCTGGCGGCCGTGGACAAGCCGGCCTCCGCCGGCCCTCCGGGGCCGCCATCCCCGGGCGGGTTCTCGCAGCGCACGCTCGGCCGCATCAAGCTGGTCCCGCGCGCGGTGACGCGGCCCGGCCTGGGCTCGCTGCGGCCGGACGCCCCCCGATCGAGCGACCCCGACGCCCCCGGCGAGCCCGGGAGATCGAGCGCGACCGCCGAGCCGGAGCGCACGGCGGCTGCCTCCGATCCGGAGATCGCGACCCCGTCGGTCACCATCACCGGCACCCCCGACGAGACCGCGTTCGCGCTGTTGCTCGCCGCGACGTCGGCCGACCGCGACCGCCTGTTCGCCGCGCACCGCGCCGAGCCCGACGATCCTTCCATGCTGCTCGCGCTGCTCGTCCACCTGGGCGACCGCGAGCCCGCGCTTCGCCGCCAGCTCCTCGACGACGTCGTCCAGACAAGCCACGGCCGGGCCCTGGCGATCGCGCTGCACGAGCTCGCCGTGCTCGCGCGCGAGAGCCGCGATCAGGCCCACGCGAACGCGCTGTGGACGCGCGCGTACCAGGCCGATCCGAGCTACGCACCGGTGTGGATGCCGCTCGCCGACGCCCTCGCCGCGTCCGACGACCACGCGACCGCGCGCGAGCTCTACGAGGCCGTCGCGCATGCCGCCGACTACGACGCACAGCGCCGCGCGTTCGCCGCCGGCCGCGCCGAGGCGCTCGGCCGCGACGACTCGGTCATCTCGGGCGAGATAAGGCCCCGCGGCAGGGCCCACCTCGAAGAAGCCAGGCGGCTCGCCCAGCGCGAGGACTGGCCGGGCGCGATCGACGCCGCCGAGCGAGCCGCCGCGGCCCGGCCCGACGACACCGAGGTCCTCGAGTCCCTCGAGCAGATCTACTTCGCGTCGGGCAACGTCACCGCGGCCTCCGAGGCGATCGGGCGCCAGCTCCTGCTCATCGACGATCCGGTGCCTCGCGCCGCGCTGTGGCGCCGCCGCGCGCGCATGTACCGCGACTCGATCGGCCGGGATGCCGAGGCCTATCGCTGCCTCAAGGAGGCCCACGAATGCGCGCCGGCCGATCCCGAGATCGCCTACCAGCTCCGCACGGCGGCGATGGTGCGTGGCGAGTGGCCGCTCGCCGCGACGCTGCTGTATCGCGAGATCGCGGCGGCGTCGACCCCGCGCGATCGCGGCGCGCTGCACCTCGAGCTCGCGCTGATCTACGAGGAGCGGCTCGACGACCACGTCCAGGCGCAGGCCAACTACGAGCAGGCGCTCGCCTTCGATCCCACGATCCCCGCCGTCAAGCTGCCGCTCGCGCGCCGCTACGAGGTGATCGGGCGCTCGAGCGAGGCGGCCCGGCTGTACGAGGAAGCCGCGGCGTCGGCCCGCGCCGCCGATCGAGCGAGCTTGCTCGAGGCCGCCGCCCGGTGCCGCACGACCGCCGTCGCGGCCAACGAGCCGGATCTCGCCGCGCAGCTCGATCGCGCCGGGGCCGCCGGTGATCTCGACGCCGCGCTCGACCTCGCCCATCAGCTGTGGCGCGCCGAACCCGGGCATCCGGCGGCGTTTCGCGTGCTCGCCAAGAGCCACCGCGCGTCCGGCGATCTCGTGGCGCTCACCGAGCTGACCCGCACGCACGCCGGCCGTGCCGATAGCCCGGACGAGCGCGCGACCGCGTGGCTCGAGGTCGCGCGGCTCGCCGAGGAGATCGGCACCCTCGATCAGGCCGCGCGCGCCTACGATCTCGCGCTCATCGAGGATCCGGGCCACATCAGCGCGCTCGATGCCCGCGGCGCGCTGGCGTTCCGGACCGGCGACTTCGCGACGGCGGACCTCATCTACCGCGATCTCGGGGCCGGCGAGTCGGTGCTCGGCGACGACGAGCTCGCCCTGCGCCGCTCGATCATCTCCGAGCAGCTCGGGCGCGACAGCGAGGCGCTCCACCTCGCGCGGATCGCCGCCGGCCTCGCGCCCGGCCGCCGCGACGTGGTGACGCGGGTGAAGGAGCTGGCGAGCCGGATCGGAGAATTGCCGATCGCCCTGGAGGCGGCGCGTCAGGTCCTCGAGCTGGTGCCGCTCGACGATGACGAGGCCCAGCTCGCCACCCACTTCGCGCTCGTCGATCTGCTGCGCGAAGCCGGTCAGCTCGACGAGGCCGTGGCGCAGCTCGAGAAGGTCGTGCGCGATCATCCGGTGCACGCAGGCGCGATCGAGGCGCTCGCGCAGGTCCACACCGCCCGCGGCGACTGGCCGACGGTGACGCGCTACCTCTACCAGCTCGTCCCGCTCGCGACCTCGCCGTCCCACCGCGCCGAACGGCTGTACCAGCTCGGCGATGCGGTGCTCGTGCACCTGGGCGATCTCGACCGCGCCGACGACGTGTTCCTGCGCGCCTCCGACCTCGATCCCAGCCATATCCCGACGCTGCGCCGGCTGATCGACGTCTACTGGCGCGCCGATGACCCGGGCGCCATCGTCGAGGTCGCCACCGAGCTCGCCAGCAAGGACGCGCTGCTCAGCGGCCTGACCTCGCAGGGCGCGCTCGCCCATGCCCTGGTCGCGGCCGCGCTCCTCGGCGACGCCCCGCTCGTGCAGCTCCTCCCGCCCGCGCTCGGCGAGGACGCCCCGCGCCGGATCGTGACCGCCCTCGCCGAGCTCGCCGGCCGGACGGGGCGGCTCGCGCTCGGCGCGGCGTCGGCCGCGGTCGCCGAGCTCGCCCGGGAGGGCGTCTTCGATCTTGCGAAGCTGCGCGCCGCCGCGGCCGGCACTCCCGTGGCAAGTTCGCTATAGTCGAGGGAGTTTGCCGCCGGCTAACTTCAGCCATCAGCTGGACTATTGACGCCTATGTAAGCGTGGTTACGTTGGGCTTCGCCATGAAGCTAGACAAGCTCACCGTGAAGGCTCAAGAAGCGATCGCCGCGGCCCGCGATACCGCCATGGCGATGCACCACGCCGAGGTCCGGCCCGAGCACCTGCTCGTCGCGCTGCTCGAACAGGAGGGCGGCGTCGTGCCGCGGATCCTGGCCAAGCTCGGCGCCGACGCGCGCGTGGTCCGGGCTGATCTCGGGCGCACGTTCGAGAAGTTTCCACGCGCCCGCGGCGCGGCGCTCGACATCGACGCCGGCCGCGCCTTCAAGGACGTCTGGGAAGCCGCCGGCCGGCAGGCCGAGGAGATGAAGGATGAATTCATCTCGACCGAGCACTTCCTGATCGCCCTGGCCGGCAGCAAGTCCGGGGCGGGCGAGGCGCTGACCAGCGCCGGCGCCACCAAGGAGGCGATCCTGGAGGCGCTCGTCGCGGTGCGCGGCAACCAGCGGGTCCAGGACCAGGATCCCGAGGCCAAGTACGAGGCGCTCGAGCGCTACACCCGCGATCTCACGGGGCTCGCCCGCCAGGACAAGCTCGATCCGGTGATCGGCCGCGACGAGGAGATCCGCCGCACGATCCAGATCCTGTCGCGCCGGACCAAGAATAACCCCGTGCTCGTCGGCGAAGCCGGCGTCGGCAAGACCGCGGTCGTCGAGGGCATCGCCCAGCGCATCGCGAAGGGCGACGTCCCCGAGTCGCTGCGCGACAAGCGGATCTGCTCGCTCGATCTCGGCGCGCTGATCGCCGGGGCCAAGTACCGCGGCGAGTTCGAGGAGCGGCTGAAGGCGGTGCTGAAGGAGGTCGCGGCCGCGGCGGGCTCGGTGATCATGTTCATCGACGAGCTGCACACGCTGGTCGGGGCCGGCGCCGCCGAGGGCGCGACCGACGCGGCGAACCTCTTGAAGCCCGCGCTGGCCCGCGGCGAGCTGCGCTGCATCGGCGCGACCACGCTCGACGAGTACAGGAAGCACATCGAGAAGGACAAGGCGCTCGAGCGCCGGTTCCAGCCGGTCATGGTCGAGGAGCCGTCGGTCGACGACACCATCGCGATCCTGCGCGGGCTCAAGGACAAGTACGAGGTCCACCACGGCATCCGGATCCGCGACGCCGCGCTGGTGGCCGCCGCGAAGCTGTCGCACCGCTACATCCCGTCGCGCCAGCTGCCCGACAAGGCGATCGATCTGGTCGACGAGGCCGCGTCCCGCCTCAAGATGGAGATCGAGAGCGTGCCGACGCCGATCGACAACCTCGAGCGCCGCGTGATGACGCTCGAGGTCGAGCGCGCCGCGCTCGAGCGCGAGGACGATCGCCGGTCCAAGCAGCGCCTGCCCGAGGTGGTGCGCGAGATCGCCGAGCTCACGGAGCAGGCGTCCGGCATGAAGGCGCAGTGGCAGCGCGAGCGCGAGCTGATCAAGAGCCTGCGCCTGAAGAAGGAGAAGCTCGAGCAGCTCAAGGCGGACGCCGATCGGATGCAGCGCCAGGGCGACTACGCCCGCGCCTCCGAGCTCCGGTTCGGCTCGATCCCCGAGCTCGAGAAGGACACCGCGACCCAGACCGCCATCGTGGACGATCTGCGCGCCAAGGGCAGCTTCCTGCGCGAGGAGGTCACCGAGGACGACATCGCCGCGGTGGTCGCCAAGTGGACCGGCATCCCGGTCGAGAAGATGCTCGAGGGCGAGGTCGAGCGGCTCGGCAAGATGGAGGACCGCCTGCGCGATCGCGTCGTCGGCCAGGACGCCGCCGTCCACGCCGTCGCGGCGGCCGTGCGCCGGGCCCGCGCCGGCCTCAAGGACCCGAGCCGGCCGATCGGGAGCTTCCTGTTCCTGGGGCCCACCGGCGTCGGCAAGACCGAGCTCGCGCGCGCGCTCGCCGAGTTCCTGTTCGACAGCGAGCACGAGATGATCCGGATCGACATGTCGGAGTATCAGGAGAAGCACACGGTGTCGCGCCTGGTCGGCGCGCCGCCGGGCTACGTCGGCTACGATCAGGGCGGTCAGCTCACCGAGGCGGTGCGCCGGCACCCGTACTCGGTGGTCTTGCTCGACGAGATGGAGAAGGCCCACGCCGACGTCTGGAGCGTGCTGCTCCAGGTGCTCGACGACGGCCGGCTGACCGACGGCCAGGGCCGCACGGTCGACTTCCGCAACACCGTCGTGATCATGACCACCAACGTCGGCAGCGCGCACCTCCTGAAGCTGACCCGGGACAACCGCGATCAGATCGAGAAGCTGGCGATGCGCGAGCTCCAGACCACGTTCCGGCCCGAGTTCCTGAACCGGATCGACGAGACGATCTTCTTCGAGCCGCTCGGCGAGGCCCAGCTGGCCCAGATCGTGCGGATCCAGATCCACCGGTTCGACAAGCTGCTGGCCGACCGGCAGATCCTGCTCCACCTCACCGACCAGGCAGTCGCGCGGGTGGCCGATGCTGGTTACGATCCGATCTATGGTGCACGTCCCTTGAAGCGTGCCCTGCAGAAGCTCGTGATCGATCCGCTCGCCAGCCACCTCCTTGCCGGGGACTTCCAGTCAGGTGACCAGCTGGAAGCCAACCTCGAGGGCGAGCACATCGTGTTCCATCGCGTCACCAAGGGAGCCGCCGCGTAGCCATGCCGCAACAGATCGACTTCGATCCGAGCGTCGACTACTACAAGGCGCTCGGCGTGCCCAAGACCGCGACCAGCGACGAGATCAAGCGCGCGTATCGCAAGCTCGCCAAGGCGAACCACCCGGATTCGACCGGCGGCGACAAGGCCAAGGAATCGCGCTTCAAGGACATCTCGAACGCGTACGACGTGCTGGGGGACACCAAGAAGCGCGCGCTCTACGACGAGATCCGCGCCAACGGCGGCATGCAGCGGGGGGCTGCATTTCCCGGCGGCGGCACGTACACGGCGCAGGGTCCCGGGCCCGGCGTGTTCGACCTGGGCGATCTGTTCGGCCAGTTCTTCAGCGGCAACACCCGGGGCGGCCGGGTCCGCGTCGAGCACGTCGACCAGGATGAGGCGCGCTCGCGCGGCTCCGCCCGGCGCGCGGGCGTCCAGGATGCCGAGTTCGAACAGAAGGTGAAGGCGAGCGACGGGACGTGGCTGCGCGTCGAAGGCAGCGACGTGGCGTCCGACGTCCGGATCTCGTTCGATCGCGCCATCCTGGGGACGGTCGCGACGGTCGCGACGATCGACGGCAAGGCCGAGGTGAAGATCCCGCCCGGGACCTCGAGCGGGAAGAAGCTGCGTCTGCGTGGAAAAGGCATGCCGGACCACATCGGGGGTGCCGGTGATCACTACGTCACGGTGCAGATCGACGTCCCGGCCGACCTCGATGACGATGCCAAAAAAGCCTTGATCCAGCTCGCAACTCGCCTGCGCAAACGCGAGCACAACGACTGAAACGTCGTAGACTTGAGGAGTCGTGACCAAACATACCGAGACTGCTGGTCAATATCCCGTCATTCCGCTTCGCACCGAGGTCCAGCTGCCGGGTCACGTGGGCCCGCTCGAGATCGGGCGGGAAGCGTCGGTGCGCGCGATCGAAGCAGCCACGCGCGACGATAACCTCATCGTCATCATCCCCCAGAAGAACCCCGCGGTCCGCGACCCGGGCCAGCGCGACCTCCACGAGGTTGGCGTCCGTGCAGAAATTGTCCAGGTCGTCAAACATTCCCCGGGGCGGTTCACCTGCGTGATGCGGTTCCTCGAGCGCGTTCATATCGACGCGCTGGTCGCGGCCGAGCCGTTCCTCATCGCCAGCGTCTCGGCGCTGCAATCGACGGCGACGGCGACGGCCGATCACCTGCTCGCGACCACGTCGAAGGTGCGCGACTACCTGCTCGCCGTGGTGACCGACGCGCAGGGCAAGGAAGCCAAGCCAGAACGAGATGCCCGAGATGCCCGCGAGGGCAAGGAAGCCAAGGAGCCGCGCGGCGAGCTGACCCGCGCCCAGGTCCAGGCGATCGTCGATCCCGACAAGCTGGTCGACGCCGCGGCGCCGTACCTCGAGCTCGAGCGCGACGATCTCACCATGCTCCTGATCGAGACCGACACGATGAAGCGGCTCGAGCGCATCATCCCGTCGCTCGAGCGCCAGGCCACCGTGCTGCGGCTCAAGGCCGACATCGGCGCCGAGCTCGAGGGCGAATCGTCACGCAACCACCGCGAGCGCGTGCTGCGCGATCGGATGCGGCAGATCCAGGAGGAGCTCGGCGAGCAGGACGACAACGCCGAGGTCGACGATCTGCGCAAGAAGATCGAAGACAGCAAGATGAGCGACGAGGTCCGCGCGGTCGCCAAGAAGCAGCTGTCGCGCATGAGCCAGATGGCGTCGTCGTCGCCCGAGTACAACATCGCGCGGACCTACGTCGAGAACCTGCTCGAGATCCCGTGGAACGTGTTCACCGAGGACCGGCTCGACGTGTCCGCCGCGCGGGCGATCCTCGAGGCGGAGCACTCCGGCCTCGACAAGGTCAAGCGCCGCATCCTCGAGTTCCTCGCGGTGCGCAAGCTCGCGCCGAACAAGCACGGGCCGATCCTCTTGCTGGTCGGCCCGCCCGGCGTCGGCAAGACCTCGCTCGGCAAGTCGATCGCGTCGTCGCTCGGCCGCAAGTACGTGCGGATCTCGCTCGGCGGCGTGCGCGACGAGGCCGAGGTCCGCGGCCACCGCCGCACGTACATCGGCGCCCTCCCCGGCCGCATCGTCTCGGGCCTCAAGAAGGCCGGCTCGATGAACCCCGTGTTCGTGCTCGACGAGATCGACAAGCTCGCCGCGGACATGCGGGGCGACCCGGCCGCGGCGATGCTCGAGGTCCTCGATCCCGAGCAGAACAAGGACTTCGTCGACCACTACGTCGAGGTCCCGGTCGATCTGTCGAAGGTCATGTTCATCTGCACCGCGAACCAGATCGACACGATCAGCCAGCCGCTGCTCGACCGCATGGAGATGGTGGAGCTGTCCGGCTACACGAGCGTCGAGAAGCTGGCGATCGCGAAGAACCACCTCTTGCCCAAGCAGCTCGGCGAGCACGGCATCGGCAAGGACCAGCTCGAGATCGACGACGACGTGCTCACCGAGATCATCCACAGCTACACGCGCGAGGCCGGCGTGCGAAACCTCGAGCGCGAGATCGCGGCGGTGTGCCGCGGCGCCGCGGTCCGGGTCGCCGAAGGCGCCACGGGGATCCAGTTCAACAAGCGCCAGCTCGAGGAGCTGCTCGGTCCGCCGCGCCACGTCAGCGACACCGCCGGGCGCAGTCCGGAGGTCGGCGTGATCACCGGCCTGGCGTGGACGCCGGTCGGCGGCGACATCATGTTCATCGAGTGCCGGATCTATCCCGGCAAGGGCGACGTCCGGCTGACCGGCCAGATGGGCGACGTGATGAAGGAGAGCGCGCAGGCCGCGTTCTCGTGGACGCGGGCGAACGCGACCCGGCTCGGCATCGATCCCGAAAAGCTCGCGAACAGCGATCTGCACATCCACTTGCCGCAGGGCGCGATCAAGAAGGATGGCCCCTCGGCGGGCGTGGCCCTGACCGTCGCCGTGGTCTCGGTGTTCACCAACCGGCCGGTGCGCCATGACGTCGCGATCACCGGCGAGATCGATCTCCGCGGCCACGCGCTGCCGGTCGGCGGCATCAAGGAGAAGGTGATCGCCGCCCACCGCGCCGGCATCAAGATCGTGTTCCTGCCCGAGCGCAACTTGAAGGACACGCTCGACATCCCCGAGGAGGTCAGGGGCCAGCTCGACATCCGGACGATGACGAAGATCGACGATGCCCTGGCGGTCACGCTCGGAGATGCGCCGGCCGCCCCGGAGCCCGAGCCGGCGATCCCACCGCCGACCGCGCCCGCGCGCGGCAACCTCGGCGACCGCCTGCCGAGCTGAGGAGACCGCGAGCTCGCCGATGCGGGTCAGCGTGGGACGAGCTGGTAGATCTCGCCGGTGAGCTTGACGATGTAGAGCTCGCCGTCGCCATCGACGCCGAACGAGCTTACCTGCTCCAGCACGCCCTTCGGATCGATCGCCGGCTTCCAGTCCCAGTGGTCGCGGATCCAGCCCGGCGCGGTCGGCGACGACGGATCGCGGGTCCACACGAAGCTGCGCAGGAGGCCCGTGCAGTAGTCGGCATAGAAGTAGCGGCCTTCGAGCATCGGCAGCGCGCGGCCGTGATAGGTGACCCCGCCGGTGACCGAGCAGCCCTGCTCGTGCGGATAGTCCGCGACCGGCGGCGTGAACGCGGCCCCGTCGCAGTCCCTGGCCTGGAAGCAGTGATTACCCTCGACGACGTTCCAGCCGAAATTGTGCCGGACGCCGTCGTTGGCGACGACGTAGACGTTCTCCCACAGGTTCTGGCCGACGTCGCCGATGTACAGCGCGGCGGTCCGGGCGTCGAACCAGAACCGCCACGGGTTGCGCACGCCGAGATGGACGATCTCGGGAGCCGGCTTTTCGGCGTCGACGTCGAACCGCAGGATCTTCGCGAGCAGCGCGCCGGGGTCCTGGCCGTTGCCGTGGGGATCGTTGGCGGAGCCGCCGTCGCCCATGCCGGTGTAGAGCTTGCCGTCGGGGCCGAACAGGAGGTTGCCGCCGTTGTGGTTCGAGTACGGCTGGTCGATCCGGATGATCTCCCGCGCGGTCCTGGGATCCACGGCATCGGGGTTGGTCGCCGAGACCTGGTACTCGACGATGTGGGTCGCCATGTCCGCCGACGTGTAGTTGACGTACAGCTTGCCGTTCGCCGCGAACCTGGGGTGAAACGCGAGCCCGAGCAGGCCTTCTTCGTTGCCGTTCGACAGGTGGCCGATCGTGAAGAACGGCCTGGCGAGCCGCTTGCCGCCCTGCAGGATCCGGATCGCACCACGTTGCTCGACGACGAACAGCCGCTTGCGCGGATCGCCCGGCGCGGCGACCAGGAGGACGGGACGCGCGAGCCCCCGGACGACCTCGCGAAGCGCGACCTTCGATGCGATCTCGGGTGGCACGGCGATCAGCTCGGAGGTGCCCGGGGGTGGCGCGACCGGGGGTGGCGCGACCGGCGGCGGTGCGACCGGCGGCGGTGCGATCGGCGGCGGCCCCAGCCGCGGCGAGGCAGCGGCCGGCCCGGCATCCTCCCCGGCCGCGACGACCTCTCGCCGCGGGGTCCCGCTCGGGGCCTTTGGCTCGTGACATCCGGCCAGCACCGCGAGCACGACCCAGATCCGCACGGCCGGACCCGATGTCCCCGAGGAACGTGAAGCGGCGAGATCCTCGCGGCGATGGTTCACGGCTGCCTACGTTAGCCAACTTGCGCGGCGCCGCCAACTTGCGCGATACGTCAGGGCATCGCGCGGATCACGGCCTCGGTGTACTGCGCCGTGTTCGCCCGGCCGCCGAGATCGCCGGTGCGGGTCTCGGCGCTGCCCAGCGCGGCCATGATGCCGGCGCGCAGCCGCGCCGCGGCCTCGGGCTGCGCGACATGATCGAGCAGCATCGCCGCCGACAGCATGAGCCCGGTCGGGTTGGCGATGCCCTTGCCGGCGATATCGGGCGCCGTGCCGTGCACCGCCTCGAACATCGCGCATGCCTCGGCACCGATGTTGGCGGCCGGGGCGACGCCCAGCCCGCCGATCAGCCCCGCGGCGAGGTCGGACAGGATGTCGCCGAACAGGTTCATCGTGACGATCACGTCGAACCGCTCCGGCGCAAGGACGAGCTTCATGGCGGTGGCGTCGACGATCATGTCGTCGAACTCGATCTCCGGATAGCGCTTGGCGACCTCGCGGCCGGTGTCGAGGAACAGGCCGTTCGACATCTTCAGGATGTTCGCCTTGTGGACGAGCGTGACCTTGCGGCGCCCGTGGCGCCGGGCGTATTCGAACGCGTAGACGATCACGCGCTCGCTGCCGAACCGGGTGATGATCGCGATCGATTCGGCCGCCGTGCGCCGGGGATCGATGTAGTGCTCGATGCCGGCATAGAGATCCTCGGTGTTCTCGCGCACGATCACGAGGTCGACGCCGGTGAACCGCGACGGCACGCCGGCGATGGTCCGGACCGGCCGCACGTTGGCGTACAGATCGAAGTGCTGGCGCAGCGTCACGTTGACCGAGCGATAGCCGCCGCCGCTGGGCGTCGCGAGCGGCGCCTTGAGCGCCAGCTGGGTCCGCTGGATCGATTCGATCGTCGCGGCGGGCAGCGGATCGCCATGCCTGGCGACCGCACCGGCGCCAGCGTCGACCCGCTCCCAGGCGAGCTGCCCGCCCGCGGCCTCGATGGCACGCACGGTCGCCGCCGTGATCTCGGGGCCGATCCCATCACCTTCGATCAAGCTCACGGTCGGACGGATCACGGATCACTCCTTGCTGGCTGGTGGTGGCCGCGGGGCGACCTCGATCTGGTCGCCGACCACGCGAACCGAGTACGTCAAGAGACAGTACTGGGATGCTTCGGCGTGGCAACCCGTCGCAGTCGAAAACCGCCAGGCATGCTGGGGGCAGATCAGGTGCCCGCGCGACACGATGCCTTCCGCCAGGTCGCCGCCGCGGTGAACGCACCGCCGCTGCAGCGCGAAGTAACGGTCGCCGTCGCGGCCAAGCACGATCTCGATGCCATCGATCGCCACGGCGAGCACATCATTCGGCTTGATGTCCCCGACACGGGCGACCACGCGCCAGTTCTCTGTCATCGCAGCACCACGCGCGTAGCTTACCGGTTCTGGCCGTGTCGGCACGTGTCGGTATGCGCCACGGGCCCGATCGAGCTCACGATTCCGGCGACGAGCTCCCGTCGGGGCCGAGGCTGTAGGTCTTCATCTTCGTGTACATCGAGGCGCGGCTGATGCCGAGCCGGCGGGCGGCGACCGCGGGGTTGCGATCGCGGCGCAGCGCGGCGGCCAGCGCGGCGCGCTCGACGGTGCGCACGGCGCGGTCGGTGAGGTCCTTGAGGCCCTCGCCATCGCCCAGGCGGTGGAGCTCGATCGCGGGCAACTCGACGCGCTCGTCGCCGGCCTCGTCGGGACTGGCGGCGGCGTGCGCGCGGTCGAGCCCGAGCATGTCCAGATCGTGCGACCGGATCACCTCGCCGTCGCACAGGATCGCCGCGCGCGACAGCACGTTCTCGAGCTCGCGGATGTTGCCCGGCCAGCGGTAGGACTCGAGGCGGGCGAGCGCCTTGGCGGTGATCTGGGTCGGGTAGCGCGCCTCGCTGCCGGCGAAGCTCTTCGCGGCGCCGCGGCGGCGGGCGAGGATGTGCGCGGCCAGCTGCGGGATGTCCTCCTTGCGCTCGCGCAGCGGCGGGACCTGGATCGGGACGACCGCGAGGCGCCAGTACAGATCCTCGCGGAACTGGCCGCGCCCGACCAGCGCCTTGAGATCCTTGTTGGTCGCGGCGAGCACGCGCACGTCGATCGCGACCGGGCGATCGCCGCCGACGGGCTTGATCTCGCGCTCCTGGAGCACCCGGAGCAGCTTGTTCTGGACGCTCGCGTCGATGTCGCCGATCTCGTCGAGGAAGATCGTCCCGCCGTGGGCCTCGCGGAACAGGCCGCGGCGGGCGCGGGACGCGCCGGTGAACGCGCCCTTCTCGTGGCCGAACAGCTCGGCCTCGAGCAGGCTCGGCGCCAGCGCGGAGCAATCGAACGCGACGAACGGCCCGTCGGCGCGCGGCCCGACCCGGTGGATCGTCCGGGCGAGCAGCTCCTTGCCGGTGCCGCTCTCGCCGACGATCAGCACCGTGGCGTCCGAGGCCGCGACGCGATCGATCATCGCGAGCAGCTGGCGCATCAGCGCGGACTCGCCGATCACCTCGCCGAGCCCGCGGGCGCGCTCGACCTCGCCGCGCAGCCGGCGGACCTCCCGGGCGAGCGCGCCGTGGCTGATCGCGCGATCGACCACCGAGCGGATCTCGGCGGTCGCGGCCGTCTTCTTCAGCACGTCGAGCGCCCCGGCGCGCATCGCGCGCACCGCGAACCCGACGGTCGGCTGGTCGCTCCAGATCACCACCACCGTGTCCGGCGCGACGGTGCGCAGCCGGTGGAGCAGCGCGAGCGCGCCGTCGTCGCCGTCGCCGAGCGCCGGATCGAGGAGCACCGCGTCGAACGCCGATCCGACCACGCGCTCGAGCGCCGCGCTCGCCGTGGCCACCGCCTCGAGCTCCATCCCCGGCAGCGAGGTGTGGGCATACGAGATCGCCTCCTGACTTGCATCGACCACGAGCACGTGGCGCACTGCATTCAGCACCCCGTCAGCCTAGCGGATGCTGTCCAGCTGTCTAGACACCGTCCAACTGTTTGGACAGATCGATCCCACTGATGCCACTTAACTAGCTAAAACTCCTTGTCGAAGCGGCTGGACTGACCTGGCGCGGCCGATGCGTATGCCCTCTACCCAGGAGGGATTCGATGCAGACACCAGAGCGCTCGGATGTCGGACTTGACCGTACCCGAGCCTACGTACGGGGGATCGCGATGAAGTATGTCCACAACGACCACGATGCGGACGACATCACGCAGGACGCGATGCTCCTCGCGCATCGCTATCGCGACGCCTTTCGCGGCGACTCGCGGTACTCGACGTGGCTGTACCGCGTCACCGCCACCGCCGCCCTGATGTTCCTGCGCAAGCAGCGCCGGCTGGCGCGCGAGATCTCGGCCAGCGGGACGGGCAGCGTCGACGAGGATGGCACCCCGTGGCTCGAGCGCGTCGCGTCGCCGAGCGATCTACGCGCCGAGGTGATCGCCCGCGCCGATCTGAGCGTGGTCGCCGAGGCCGTCGCCAAGCTCGGCGCGAAGTATCCCGCCGTGTTCTGGAAGCGCTACGGCGAGGGCCGCACCGAGACCGAGATCGCCAAGGAGCTGGGCGTCTCGGTCGCCGCGGTGAAGACCCGGGCGTTCCGCGCCCGCCAGGCGGCGCTCGCGATCGGCGGGTAGCCCGGATCGCACCCGATCAGTCGGTCGGCCGGTACTTGCTCGGCTCGCCGTTGTCACAGTACGGCTCGGGCAGCGTTCCGTCGGGGTTGTAGAACCCAAGGCGCACGAGGTACTCCAGCAGCTCCGCAGGCGACAGGCGCCTCAATTCCTTGAGGACCTGGCGCCGCGCGATGCTATCCGGGTCGAGCGGCCGCCCGAACTCGTCGTGCGAGTAAAAGGGATCGTCCTCGTCCATGACCCTCAAACTGTGGGACGAAACACGCCCAGGATGCAAGCGGAGTTTCTCACGGCGATCTGGACGTGGCTCTGCTGGAAGATCCCGCTGCCGGGGAACGCGCGCGGTCCCTCGAGGAAGCCGCAGCGCACGGTGTCGAAGGCTCTGCCAGTACGCTCCAGCGAAGCGAGATAGACGTTCAAGAGCCAACAATCGAGCCTCCGTAGCTTCTGGTCCGGCGTGGTACCAGCGTTCGTGGGGAGCGACGCGCCGGTCTGGACATGAAGGACGCTGAGCGTGTCGTATGCTTGCGCGAGATCCGCGGTGAACTTCGTATCCATCAGGTCGAAGCAGTTCCCGAGCTGCACCAGCGCGCCGACCACCGCCGGTTCCGAGATCCGGCCGCGCCGCTGCTGCGCCTGGGCGAACCGCAGCGCGCGATCCGCGCCGTACTCCCAGAAGTAGACGCCCGCCCCGAGCCAGTCGTAGTCGTTCTGGCTCTTGCGGAACGGCTCGCCGCGCAGCAGGCGTTCGGCGACCGTGGCCTCGCAGCCATGGTACGCGATGACCGTGCGGTCATATCTCATGACGCCCCCGCGATGTCCTCGGGGGCCGTGCGCGCTAAGGTGCGCGCGTGAAGCCCGCCAAGTACGACGCACGCACCGATCCCGACGTCCCCCAGGGGATGTCGATCGCGCTGCTCCAGGAGCTGCACCTGCTCACGCGGGAAGGCCAGCTCAACGCCGATGCGCGGCGCAAGCTGAAGCAGATCCGGCACCTGCTCGGGCTCCTGCGTCCGGCGCTCGACGATGCGATGGCGCGCAAGGCGGATCCGCTGATCGTCGACTGCTGCGCCGGCAAGAGCTACCTCGGCGCGGTGCTCTACGAGCTCGTGCTCGGCCCTGCGGGCAGGGGCTCGCTCGTCGCGCTCGAGGTCCGGCCGGAGCTGTCCGAGCAGGCGGCACAGCGCGCGGCGCGGTTCGGGCAGGACCGCTTCCGGGTCATCACCGGCGCGATCGCGGACGCGGCCCTGAGCCACCGGCCGAACGTCGTGACCGCCCTGCACGCCTGCGATACCGCGACCGACGACACGCTGGCGCTCGCGATCGAGCGATCCGCCGACCACATCGCGGTGGTGCCGTGCTGCCAGGCCGAGGTCGCCCGGCAGCTCGAGGCGTCGCGGCCGGCCGATCCGGAGATCGCGGCCTTGTTTGCGCACCCGCTGCACCGCCGCGAGCTCGGCTCGCACCTGACCAACGTGGTCCGCGGCCTCGCCCTCGAGGCGCACGGCTACAAGGTCACCGTCACCGAGCTCGTCGGCTGGGAGCACTCGGCGAAGAACGAGCTGATCCTGGCCAAGCGGGTGCATCGCTACAACGCCTCCGCGCGGGCGCAGCTCCGCACCCTGCTCGAGCGGTTCCAGATCGAGCCGGCGATCATCCGGACGCTGGCCGCGCGCGGCCTCGATCCGCGCGCCGAGCCCACCCGCGATCCCGGCCTCGGGGCCACCGTCGAGCCCACCCTCGAGCCAGGCCAGGGGCCCACCCTCGAGCCAGGCGACGAGCCGGCGTGACTCATCGCGGCGTCGCCACCTGCCAGCGGACGATCGGCGCGTCGATCATCAGATCGATCGGCGTGATCGCTCGGATCGACGCATCGAGCGCCCAGGCGTAGATCCTGCCGTGGTAGCTCCCCAGGTGCGCGACATCGAGCGTGAGGCTGCCGAGGTTGCACGGCGTGGACGCCGAGATCCCGGCACCGGCATCGTCCGCTAGCTCGACGACGACGCGGTGCGGATCACCGCACGCGAGCGGATCCCACGCGGTGACCAGCCGCGCGATCGCGGCGCCGGGCGCGGGCGGCGTATCGATGCACGCCGCGAAGCTGGTCCAGAGCAGCACGGCGGCGACCAGCGGAGAACACAGGAGGAAGACCAAGGGACGCATGCGCCGGTCCCTCGCATCGCGCGTGCCACGCGCAGGTGCGCGAAATCGCTTGCGGGGCGTGTCCGGGATCCGTCCGGATATCGGACAGCGTCCGAGATCCGGACGGATCCCGGACAAGGCCAACCCAAAAATATTCAGGGGAGCGCTGGCTGAATATTTTTGGGGCGCGCCCTGAATAAGAATTTGCGGTCCAAAGCAAAAATCTCCAAAGCCGACAAGGCCTTCCCAAGAGGCGTCCTTCCCCGCCGAACTGGAGCGTTCGCCCGCGCAACCCGGCCGTGGATCTTCCCGCTCGCGGGTCGGCCCAGGTGTTCGCCCTCGCCGCGTGATCAGTCTTGCTCGGCCTCAGCGCACACGACACATTCGTCGAACGCGACCACGAACACGGGAGCGTGAGCGACGAGGTACTCGCGGCACCGCTTCGTATCGATCCCGCCCTTGATCATCTCGATGACGTCGACCTGATCCTTCCGGCGGGGTGACTTGAGCTTCATGTAGACGAGCGGCGGAGCCTCCATCATCGTTCCCGGCGCTGCGCCGAGCGTCGCCTCGAGGAAGTCCTCCCCCGCCTCTGGAGACAGCAGGTCGACGGCGACTCCCTTGACCTGGAACGGGATCTCCTGGCGCATGGTCACGAGTCCGTTCGCGTGGTGGTGAAAGGCCTCGGCACCGACGAGAAAAACGACGTCCTTGGTCGCGCGCGGATAACCGTTGGCCCCAACAGCGAGCCCACCAACGACGACGTGCCGCACGTTCGCGGCGATCAGGGCTGCGGATGCCAGCTTCAGCGCTTCGAGCACCTTCGGGGCGACGACATCGATCAGGAGCGTCGGATCGGGTTTCGTCATGCGACTCCTTCGCGGACCCGTGATCGAAAGATGCGGTCGCGCTAGCACGCCGACAGGATGGCACGCTGGGCGCGATGTGCGCGCGCTTCCCCTGGAACGTTGCCTCCGCCCAGGCGACGGGAACCACCGCATCGGCGGCCCACGCCTGCCTCCGTTCGCCATGAGTAACGTCGGTCGGTGCCCAGCCGGGGCTCAGCCCGATCGGGGCCCCGCGCGGCGGAGCGGCAGCGGAACGGATGGATCGCCAAGCGTCGGGATCGTGGCCTCGATTGGAAGAACGACGAGGGCAGGCTCAAGCACCACGTGCTGCCCGAGATCGGCGATTTGCTGCTGGTGGAGGTCCTGCACGTCACGTGGTGGACCTGTTCCACAAGCTGCGGACGGATCGCGAGCGCAACCTCGCCCAGCGGACGATCTACAACATCTACACGGTGGTCGCGGCCCTGTTCCGGGACGCGAAGCTCGCCGACCTGATCGAGCAATCGCCCTGCATCCTCGACGAGCGCCAGCTCGGGCCGCTCGTCGACAAGGATCCCGAGTGGCGCAACGACGCGGTGTTCACGCGCGACGAGGTCGAGACGATCATCTCCGACGCCCGGATCCCGGCGGATCGCCAGATGGTCTACGCGCTCGAACTCCTCGCTGGTGTGCGCCCCGGGGAAGCCGCGGCGCTGCGCTGGCGGCACCACGATCCGCCCGTGACGCCGCTCGGCAAGATCTTGGTGGCGAAGTCCTACAACACGCGCGGGAACATCGAGAAGACGACCAAGACCGACGCGGTCAAGCACATCCCTGTGCATCCCGTGCTGGCGGCGATGCTGGCGCAGTGGAGGCTCGCTGGGTGGCCCGAGATGATGGGCGTGCGCCGGGGCCGGATGACCTGATCGTGCCGCTGCCGCCGGATGCGGCCGAGCGCCGCCGTGCGCGCCACGACGAACCGTACCGGTCGAACGACTACTCGGGCGGGCGATGGGACCTGCCGGCGCTGGGCTGGCGGCATCGGCGGCACTACGACATGCGGGCAACGTTCATCACCCTCGCCATCGAGGATGGCGCCGACCCCGACGTGATCGAGACGCGCGTGACGCACAGCCGGAAGGCGCGCAACGTGTTCGACGGCTACAACCGCGGGCTGCACTGGGAGCGGACGTGCGCCGAGATCTCGAAGCTCCGGATCGCGCGTGGACCGCAAGGCACGGCGATCGAGCAACCGCTCCCGTCCGGCGGCGAGCCCGAGTCGCTGCTTTTCGCTGCAGTCTCTGCAAGCGTCCGAACTAGTGGAGAAAAATCGGGCCACGCTCGGGGTGCAGCCCCGACGGCGCGCGCGTGATGACGGCGTGAACCCGTGGCGGCTGCGGACGTGGACGACCATGTCACCCGTTCACCGCGCTCCCGTCGGCGGCGACGGCGACCAGGGGACCCTCGAGCTGTCCGTCAGCTCGCTTACCGACCACCGCTCGAGGCCGAACCCAATCGCTACAGCGGGCAGGCGGGGTCTGAGCTCGTGCCGCGGATCGTCGCCGCCAGCCGGACCTGGTTGCCGCGCCGCAACCGCGCCAGCTCGCGCGCGACCGTCGGACGCCATCGACAGAACGTGACATCATGATGCCCTTCATTCAGCGAATCGTTGCGAACGTTGCAGAGGGCTACCATTGCAGGCCATCCTACTAAGAGCGTCATGACTTCCACACCCAACGCGGCGACGCGCGGACAGCGCAGGGGGTTCTTTTGGCAGGACTGGTATGCGGCACGGACGATGCTTCGCTGCGTCACAGAACCCGCGGAAGGAATCATAGCGGTCGAGGTGGAGGCTGCAGATGCACCTCACGTCGACGACGTCGTCGAGCAGCATTCGGATTTGCTGATCTATCGGCAGCTAAAACACACCATCGATGAGAATGGCCGCTTCACTGGGGCCGACTTATTCTCGGCTCCCGAAGGAGCCGTCTCCTTGATTGGTAAACTTTACAAAGGATGGTCTCGAGTTCGCGGCAGGGCCGGCCTTCGGGTCGAAGTGCGCCTGACAACGAACGCTTCAGGATCATCGAATCCCCAGAATTTACTGATCTCGCCGGTCGACTTCGAGCGTTTGGTCCTCGAGCCTGCTCGGCAGCCTGACTGGTCTCCGGCCGACGAGACAACGGGGGTAGTGGAGGATCTCCTACGCCTTACCCGCGCTCCTAATCTGGCAACACTGCGAGAATTTCTGGCTACTCTGCATCTCGATCTCGAAGCCCCGTCGGAAGACATACTCAAGCGCGATGTCATTCGTTTGCTCCGCATGCACCTCCGATCAGAGAGCACGCTGGAGACCGAGGCCGATGCCTGGGCGATGAGAGTCTACGACCTTTCGACGCATTACGGGGAGATCGGTGCTCTTTCGCGTGCTGACATCGATCGTGAGTTGCGCAGGCTGCTTCACCGCGACAGGCTCATCGAGCACCGCTTGGCATTGCCTGACGATCATCTGGAGCGACGGCAGGTTGCTGATCCGATTCTCGCAGCTGCGCGCGATCAGCGCGAGGGCTACCTCGTAGTCGCCGGGCCGCCCGGCTGCGGAAAGACGACGTTGGCGACCTGGATCGCAAACGCGCACGAGGATGAGCTGCTTGTACGATATCACGTCTTCGATCCTATGAAAGCTTCTCGCGTGGAGCGCCGACAACGAGCTTCGGCGTTGGAGTTCATCGCGACGATGTTCGACGTCCTGTCGGAGCGCTTTCCCGATACGGTGGCCCCGCGATTGCCATCCCCTGATCGCTTGGGTGATGCCGTTGGCGCGCTACGGGATCTACTGGCACGTCTCGCGGTCGGTGGGCCGCGCTTCGTGATCGTGGATGGCATCGATCACGTGGTCCGAGCTGGAATGGATCGAGAGACGATCTTTGACGCGATCCCGCAACCAGCGCCCGCTGGTGTTGTGTTCATCCTGTTCGGCCAACCGGATTGGGAGTACCCTGAGTGGCTTCGACGGGCGACTCGAGTGAATATACCGCAGTTCTCTGCCGTGGAATCACGCGCAATCGTCTGCAGACGCCTCGGTTGGGCGATCGACGATACCGCTGCTGCTGCCGCTGGGGATGCCATCCATGAACGTTCTGGTGGAAATCCTCTCTCCTTGTTCTACAACCTATCGCTGATCGAACGAATCGGGACTGATCCAGTCGAAGTTGTCGAGAGTCTGGAAAAGGTTGCCCTATTCGGTCCAGCGCCTCACATGGAATACGACCGACTGCTAGAGGATCTCGAGCTACAGCTTCCCATGCCCCAGGGGTCTCGCTCATTGAGGCAGGAAATGCGGATCTTCTGGGAATGTTGGGGATCACGATACCAAACAGCTATTCTGAAAATTGCCGTATTAGTGCAACGGGCGGCA
>JAUKWE010047485.1:0-21087 GCA_032356425.1 Cumathamnion decipiens | reverse complement strand
ATCTCGCGGCCGTGCTGTCGTCGATCCTCGACGCCAGGATCGGCGACCCCGTGGCCGTCCTCGACGACATCGAGTGGATCTCGACGCGACCCCTGTCGGCGGAAGCACGCTCCACGCTCATCCGGCGGGCGGCGAGGGGCCACGTGGATCTCGACTGGGTGAAGCGCACCAGGCTCACCGATCACGAGCTCGAGATCATGGGCCAGGACAAGGACACCAGCTTCGTGGAGTTCGAGCAGGCGTCTGACATTCCCTCACGTCGTCACCCCGGACACCTCGCCGATCGTCCCGCGCCCAATAACGGCGCGGGCGCCAACGGCAAGATCCGTGGCATCGCGGGCGAGCTTGCCGCGCGGGAGATGACGTTGCCGGGCGGGCTCAAGATCGAGCGGCGGATGCTGGCCGGTAACACCGAGCCGACCGCCGACTTCGAGCTGCGTGCGCCTGATGGCAGCGTGGCCGAACTGGAAGCCAAGGCGCTCCGTCCCCAGAAGTGGAAGGAAGCGCTTGACCAGTACGCGGAGGGCCTCAAGAATTCCAACGTCGATCCCAAAAACCCGGTCGCACGACTGCTCAGGCAAGCGCAAGCCGGCCTCGATCGAGGCCACAAAGTCTATGTTGCCATTAGCGATGGTGTCTCGATGAGATCAAGAGGTCGCTTACTCGACTACCTGGACGCCGTGGGGGTCCGCAAAGAGCAACTATTGCTCTTGCCGGAGTCGGAGATCCTGCGCATCGGCAAGGTCCTCCGTGAACATATGGGCATTCCTCAACCGACCTTTCCGGCGAAGGGTGGTGACTGATGGGGCGTTTGCCGAACACTCCCTCGTGGGGCGTCCTCGTCAAGGCACCGGTCGAGCAGCTGCGCGAGATCCTCGCGTCGTTCGGCGAGGATCTCCTCTTCCGGGCGAACGACGGGTGGACCGCCGCGTTCTACATGGAGATGGAGGATACCGCTGATGACGAGGCCGCCGAACGGTTGCGTTCCCGCGGATTCGTCCCGGTCTACCGCTTCGATTTCTCGAAGTACGAGTTCCTGACTTGGCGCTGGGATGGCGAGCGCTGGAGTGAAGACAAGGATCCCGATATCGTCCTTACCAAGGTAGGCATCCAGGCCCCCTACTGGGATGGTCCGGCGCCCACGTATAAACCGAACGTGACCCGCAAGGCGGTCGTGATCGAAGGTGCGTCCGTCGATCAGGCACGCGCGCTTGCCGGCGATCAGTGGCGCATCGAGCCGGGGCCGAAGGGGGCGATCGTCTACGGGCCGGATAGCGGTACGAACGATCTGCGCGTCACGATGATGTTCACCGACACGCGATTCGCCCTGTGGGATCATGCCCCCGGGCGCGTGCTCGAGGTGCTGTTCTATCCGGACTCGGGTAGCTTCTGGTTTTGTGTGATGAAAGGCGACGAGTGCCTGGGCACATTCCGGCCGGGTGAGACGCGCACGTGGGATGGGACACCATTTCTGGCCAGCGTCGAAGGCGAGACCGAGCCAGAGGCCATCGTCGAGAAGCTCGGAATTCCACGATCGTTCGTCGCGAGGAGTACCTGATGCCCGCCCGGCTTGCTACCTGATAAATGATGGGGCGGTTGGCCAACACCCCCTCGTGGGGCGTCCTCGTCAAGGCACCGCTCGAGCAGGTGCGCGAGATCCTCGCGTCGTTCGGCGAGGGTCTCCTGTTCCGGGCGAACGATAGTTGGACCGCCGCGTTCTACATGGAGATCGAGGACACGGCTGATGACGAGGCCGCCGAATGGTTGCGTTCCCTGGGATTTGTTCCGGTCTACCGGTTCGACTTCTCGAAGTACGAGTTCATGACATGGCGTTGGGATGGAGCGCGCTGGCATCAGGACGAAGATCCCGACATCGTTCTGGAGGGTGTAGGCATCATAGCCCCCTACTGGGATGAGCCACCAGGTGCTGTGAAGTCGGTGCCAGTCGAGGTTCGCGAGGCCAGCGTGATCGAAGGTGCACCGGTCGAACAAGCACGCTCGCTCGCTGACGATCGGCTGCGCATCGAGCCGGGTTCTCTCGGTGCAATCGTTTACGACCCAGATGCTGATACGCGATTCTCGTTGTGGGACCTTGCACCCGGCCGCGTGCTCGAAGTGCTATTCTATCCGAAGTTCGGCAAGTTTCGCTTTCGCGTAATGAAGGGGGAAGCGTGCCTGGGTACATTCAAGCCGGGGGAAACACGCACATGGGATGGGACGCCGTTTCTCGACAACGTTGAGGGCGAGACCCAGCCAGAAGCGATCGTCGAGAAACTCGGGATCCCCGCTCGTTCCTCGCAAGGAGTACCTGATGCTTGCCCGACTCGCTATGTGAGCACATGACACATCGCACATCGATCGAGGGCACAAAGTCTACGTTGCCATGAGCGATGGAACCTCGATGAGATCGAGAGGCCGACTCCTGGCTATCTCAAAGCCGTTGAGGGCTCCGCCAAGCAACTGCTGCTCTTGCCGGAGTCGGAGATCCTGCGGGTCGGCAAGGTGTTGCGTGAGTACATGGGAATCCCGCAACCGATCTTTCCAGCGATGAGTGGTGACTGATGGGGCGGTTGGCTAACACCCCTTCGTGGGGTATCCTCGTCAAGGCGCCCGTCGCGCAGGTGCGCGAGATCCTGGCGTCGTTCGGCGAGGATCTTGTCTTCCGGGCGAACGACGGTTGGACCGCCGCGTTCTACATGGAGATGGAGGATACCGCTGATGACGAGGCCGCCGAACGGTTGCGTTCCCACGGTTTCGTCCCGGTCTACCGCTTCGACTTCTCGAAGTACGAGTTCCTGACCTGGCGTTGGGATGGAACCCGCTGGAGCGAGGACAAGGATCCCGGCGTCGTCCTCGGCACTGTCGGCATCCGAGCCCCCTACTGGGATCCGGCGCCGGATGCCGTCAAAACTGAACCGCTCGAGACCCGCGAGGTTCTCGTGATCGAAGGAGCGTCCGTTGAGCAGGCACGCGCGATCGCTGGCGATCGATGGCGCATCGAGCCGGGCCCGATGGGCGCGATCGTCTATGGGCCGGAGGGCGGTCCGCACGACATTCGCGTTGACATCATGTTCAATGATACGCAGTTCGCCTTCTGGGACCGTGCCCCCGGGCGCGTGCTCGAGGTGCTGTTCTATCCGAGGTCAGGCGATTTCAGGTTTCGCGTCATGAAAGGGGAAGAATGCCTGGGCACGTTCAGGCCAGGAGATACGCAGGCGTGGGATGGGACACCGTTCCTGGCCAGCGTCGAAGGCGAGACCGAGCCAGAGGCGATCGTCGAGAAGCTCGGGATCCCGCGCTCGTTCGTCGCGAGGAGTACCTGATGCTCAGGATGGGTTGAGCTGGCGCTGGAGGGCCCTCCAGCTCGCACGTCAGCGCGCGGCGACGCCGCGGGGGCGCCGCTTGCCGCGCGGCGAGGCGATCGCGTCCACCCGCTTGCCCGCCGGACGGCGTGGGCTCGCCGGAGCGTGCGTCACCGCGATCCCGCGCGGCTCGGCCCACTCCATCAGCGCGGCGTGCGTCATGCCGAGCGCGCTCGCGGCGCGCGAGAAGTAGTCCCAGTGCCGGAGCGCGGCGATCCGCAGCGTCGCCCGCTCGATCGCCGGCAGCGTGGCGGCATCGAACCGCAGGATCGTGCGGAGATCCGCCTCGGACAGCCGGCTCGGCGGGATGCCGAGCGCGGCGGCGGCGTCCTCCGCGAGCTCGTGGATGATGCGGAGACACTCGTGCTTGCGCTGGGCCAGCGGCGTCAGCACGAGCGGATCGGCCGCCGTGGCGATGAGGGGCCGGAGGCGGCGGATGGCGGTCACCAGGATGATCAGCTGGACGCGCGTGGTGGCTTCCCGCCGGCGTTCGACGATCCGCTCGAAGCCCCGCGACAGATCGTTGACGGAGACACACAAGGTGCCTCCGGCCGCTGCCGCGAGCGCGCCGCCGGGGTCGTCGCCGGTCCGGCGTTCCCACCGGACGAACGGCCGGCCGTGGAGCGTGTGGCGGTGGAGCATGTGCGCCACGGCCACCAGGTCGCCCTTGCCGTACAAGGTCAGCGCGCCGCGGCCGCTCGCGGCCGTCAGCACGGTGTGGAGCGCACGATCGACCTGGGCGCGGGCGGGCGCGTCGAACCCGATCAGCCGCTGCAGCACCCGGCGGAGCACCCGCGAGCGTTCGCTCTCCGCGATCAACGTCACGTCGCCCAGCCCGATCTCGACGCCCGGGACGAGCGGGAACTCCGCCAGCGGGACGCGATCGCGGGACAGGCCGGCCGGATCGGCCTCGTCGAGCGCGCGGATCAACCATCGTGCATGGCGCCGGGTCAGCCTCGCATGCCGTGCCGCGACGGTCCGCGTGCGATCCCGCAGCACCACGTCACAGCCCGGCGCGGTCCCGATGATCTGGACGTGGGGGCTCGAGGCGACCGCGTAGGTCTGCTCCGTGCCCGAGACGCGAAGCCCGGTGATCTCGTCATCGAGCGGCCACGCGCCAACACGCGGGGGCTGCGGTCGCTGCTTGGTCATGGCGGGCCGGCATCGTAGTAGCCGGCCGGCCGGCCGGCCGGATCAGCCGCGGTCATGGGCCGATGACATAGAACGTGGCCTTGTAGTACGTGTCGCGATCCTTGACGGCCGGCAGCGCGAGCCGCGTCGCGAGCGGCGAGAGGCAGCGGTCGATCGCGTCGAGCTCGGGGTCCGAGAGCTCGCCGATCGCGCGCCGCACGGTGACGCCGTCGGGCGGGCTGAAGAACCGCGGGCGCATCCGGTCGGTCGGCGGCGTCCGCGGGCCGGCCTTCGCGATCTCGACCTCGACGACGACCGCCGGGAACCGGGCGAGGCACGCGCGCATCTGTGGCATCGCGCGGCGGGCTGCGGCGCGCGCCGCGTCGACCTCGAGCGAGGCGGTGCCGCTGCGCGTGATCGTCTCCGGCAGCTCGCTGGTCTTGAGAACGTGGATGTGCTCCTCGGCGCGCTTGCGCCAGGGGCTGTCGGGTGCCGCCTTCACGAACCGCCGGAAGTACGCCAGCGCGTGCTCCGGCCGCGGCAGATCGGCGCTGTAGGCGAGCCCGAGCATGTAGTCGGCTTCGCCCGCGCCGAGCGGCGGGACGACCGGGTTCTGCAGGGTCGACAGCGCCCGATCGAGCTTGGTGCCTTCGCCGGCCTCGAGGAGCGCATCCGCCGGACGGCGCGCGCGGTCGTACGCTGCCGCGAGCATGAAGTGGATCATCGCCTGGGCTGGCGGATCGGTGGCGGTGAGCGCCGACTTCAGGGCCGCGATCGCTTCGTCGAGCTTGCCCATCGCGATCCGCACCTCGCCGAGCCTCATCCAGAGCTCGCCGGAGGCATTTCCCGAGGCGACGACCTCGGCGAAGGTCGTTTCGGCGTCGCCGAGCTTGCCGGCATGCGCCTGGCATATCCCGAGCTTGCGATGCAGCTCGGTGATCGCCTTCGGCGGCTCGTCGTCATGCCGGGGGGCGGCTGCCTCGGCCGCGGCGAAGTCCGCGGCGCACTTCGCCCAGTCCTTGCGCTCGAAGTGCGCATCGCCGCGCAGGCGATACGCCTGGGGCTCGTGGGGCAACAGCTGGATCGCCGCGTCGAGCTTCCTGATCGCCTCGAGCGTCTGATCGCCGGTGCGGCGATTGAGCGCCTCGGCCGCGTCGCCCACCAGCTTCTGGTAACGTGGGCGATCCGGCGTGATCGCGGCGGTCCACAGCTCCGACTTGCCCGCCCGCTCGGCGTCCTTGTCGATGGGCTCCGGTGGGTAGCGCTTCGACTGCGCCGGCGCGGGGACGGCGACCCCGAGCACCCCCAGGGCCACGAGCGCCGGGAGGCTCGCGCGCCCCGCGCGTGAGGTCACCAATTCCCGTCGTCCGGCTCGGGCGGCGGCGGCTCCGCGCGCACGTGCTGCTTGCGGAGCTGCTCGATATGCTCGCGCGCGCGAGGCTGAAACGCGGGGTGCGCGCCGCTCGCGATGTAGTCCTTCCACAACCCGAGGGCGACGCCGTGGTTGCCGAAGGCCTCGTTGACCAGCGCAAAGTAGTACTTCACTTCCCCCTCGGGGACGAAGAAGATCGAACGGCTCAGGTACGCCCTGCGGAAGGTGTCGAACCCGCTGGCGCCCTGCGCCTGGATGCGCCGGAGCGCCTGATCACCCTCGCCGTCACGGTCGAGCGCCACGGCGAGGCCATACACGATCGACACGCTGGCCGCGCCCGCCGCGATCGCCTGGAGATACGTCGCGATCGCGTCGTCGAGCCGGTCGAGCATCATGTAGGTCTCGGCCAGGTTGCCGAGCAGCACCTCGTCGCCCCGGGCGCCGGACAGGCCGTCGTTGCGATCGAACGCCGCCTGGTAGTCGCGCGCGGCGGCCTCGAGGTGGCTCCGGTCGTTCGCCGAGCCATTGACGAGCCTGGTGTTGAGCAGCGCCCGCTGCAGCAGGATCCCGCCGACCCGCGGATCGAGCGGCGCTCGCTTCTCGAACTCGTCCCACGCCTCGACGGTGTGCGCTTGTTGCGTCGGCGTCGCCCACGTCGCATCGCACGTCGGGAGCCGCACGAGCGGATCGCACGCGAAGTACATCTGATAGAGCAGGGTACCGATCCGGAAGTACGGCTCGCCGTCGTGCGGCCGGAGCGCCGCCGCCGTGTGGTAGGCAGCCTCGGCGCGCTTGATCGACGCCAGCGTGACCTTGATGCTGGCGCTCTGGCTCATGGCGGTCTTGGTCGCGGTATCGCCATCGAGCATCTTCGCGTCGTACAGATCCTGCGCGGCTTCCTCTTCGGGGCTGGTCAGGGCGCGATCCCACACGCTCGCCTGGGCGCTCGTGGTGCAGAGGATGACGATCAGGAGGCTTCGCTTCATCAGGGCACCGCCCGCCTGTGGTGGAGGCGTAGGGGCGAGGGACCGGCCGGCAGCACCGGCGGTGGGGGCGGCGCACCGGGGCGTGCGCGGCGCTGCGCGTCGATCGCCTGGACATGCTCGAGCGCACGGCGCCGCCACGGCGCGTCGGTCACCGAGGCGTACAAGGCCCATTCGGCGCGCGCTTCCGTGTAGTCGCCCAGCGCTTCGTACAGCAGGGCTCGATAGTAGTACTGGTCTTCGGGCGGCGCGAACCGCATCCCCGCGAGCGCGCGCTGCGCGAACGGGCCGAGCTCTTGCTGGAGCGCCACTGCCATCCGGTCCAGGACCTCGAACGCCGCGCCGCGCTGCTCGTCGCGATCATAGTGGACCGCGAGCGCGAAGCTCACCAGCGTGACCGGATCGGTGAAGTAGTTGGTCTGCGCGGGCAGGGCGTTGGCGAGCAGATCGATCGCATCGGCCATCGCGCCGTGCGCCGCGAGCGCCGTGGCGAGGTGGACGGCCCAGGCCGCGTTGTCCGGGATGGCGATCGGCCCCTGCGCGTAGCGCAACCACCGGATCGCGTCGTCGAGCTTGCCGAGCCGCAGGTAGATCATCCCGAGCCGGCCGGTCACGGAGGCGTCGGCATGGTCCGGTCCCTGGATCTGCACGCAGCCCTCGAGCGCCTCGAGCGCCTGGCGGGTCTTGCCCAGCTCGTCCGCGGCGGTTCCCAGGAGGCCCAGGACCTCGAGGTTCTCGGGAGCTAACTTGCGCGCATAACGCAGCATGCCATAGGCATCGCGCACGGCGCGCACGCGCTGATCGATCGCGTCGTCGTCGTCCGCCGCCGGTTCGCCGAGCTTGCCGATCGCGTTCCTGGCCCTGGCCACGATCGCCGTGACGGCCTCGCTGTGGGGCTCTGCCACGTCGCGCCAGAACTCGCTCAGGCCCGGGTCCTCGGGCGGCACATGGTGGGGATGTGGCTTGGCTTCGGCACGGCCTGCCAGGAGCGATAGCCCAACGATCCAGACCCAGCGCACCGCTCGAGTATGCCGGGCCAAGCGCGTGCGTGCCAGGTCGATGCGGGTTGATGTACCCCCAGGTAGGGTAGTGGAGTCACCGATCGTGCGATCGGCCGTGTTACGTAATTCTGACAGCTTGACGCGTTTGGGATGCTGGCCCCTGCCTTGCTTGTTCTCTGGATGTGGACCGAGGAGTTATCGCAACAGCATCGGAGCTGTTCGAAGCAAGGCACTACCCCGGTGTGGTCGCGATCTGTTCGGATGCGCTGGAAGGCGAGCCCGAGTGCCTGCCGCTGTTGCTGATCCGGGCGCGCGCGCAGATGGGGCTGCGGCGTGATCTCGACGCCCAGGCCGACCTGCGCGACATCATCCGCCTCGATCCACGATGCAGCCTCGCGTACCGCTTGCTCGGCGAGCTGGCCGCGCGGCGCGACGAGAACGAGCCTGCTGCCCTGTTCTTTCGCGAGGCGATCCGCCTCGATCCCGACGATCGCGAAGCCAATGACTGGCTGTTCATCGTCGATGCATCGCTTCGACCAGCCGCGGGCGCAAAACTCCCGGCACCTGCGACCGCGGCTGGTCGGTTTTCTTCTACCTCGCGACGCGAGCCGAGCGATCCACCGCGGCTCGCGCGCGGCACGCAGGCGCCCTCGCCTGATCAACCGGAGGAGCGCCCGACCCAGCCGTTTGCGCGTGGCACGAGCCGCCGCGGCGACACCCGGCAACCCCCGCTGGTCCGCCCGGCCGTCCGGCCCCAGCCGCTGCCGGCGACGGAGATCCTCGAACCCAAGCCCACGCTGACCGGTCACCCGCCGACCCAGCCGCCCGCCAAGGAAGCCCCTCGGCTGGCGCCGCAGCCTGCGCGCCCGGCCCCGCGCCCCGCGCCGAGGTCGGTGACCCGCGGCCCGACCCCCGAGCTCCCCGGGTTCGGCGAGTACCTGGTCGCCAGCGGGATCCTGACCCGCGAGCGGCTGCGTGCCGCCCAGGCCTACCAGCGATCGATGAAGGTCCAGCTGTCGACGGCGATCGTCACGCTCGGCCTGGCGACGCCGCAGCGCATCGAATGGGCCGCGGTCGCACATCAATCGCAGCTCGCCCGCGAACGCCAGCTCCCGTAGCGCAGGAGCGCGCCGTGGCGCGTCACCGCGCGCCGAGCACGACGTGAAACCGCTCGCGCGCGTCCTGGAACGTCGCCGGATCGAGCCGCACGTTCCAGGCAGCCTCGACGAGGCACGCCGTCATCGCGTCGCTCGCGCCCGGGAGCACATCGACGATCTCGTCCCTGGTCGTCTCGACCTCGAGCGTGACGCGCCAGCCGTCCGCCGGCTTGACCTTCCGCGCGCACGCGGCCGTGTCGATCAGCGCGCCCAGGTCGGGCCGTCCGCCGAGCGCGCCGCTGCCCGAACCGTAGCCGGCGCCGCTGCCCGAGCCGTGGCCGATGGTGCCGAACCGGCCGAGGTCCGGCAGGCCGATCGTCGACGGCCGCGTGCCGGGCTCGGCGGCGACATACGACGTGACCGGCGAGACCGCGCCGCCTTGGACCGCGACCGTCATCATCTCGGCGTCCGATAGCTCGTGGTACTCGTCGGCGCCGAACACGAACGCCGCGGCCTGGTCCGAGAACCCGGCGAGCGGCGTGAGCTGCTTCCGGATCGGATCGCTCCACAGCTTGCCCGAGATCGTGATCTGCTCGGGCGCGGCCGGCCGGCCCTCGAACACGCGCAGGCCCTCGCCTTCGTGCAGCGTCGTGGCGTCGGTCGTGACCCCGGTGACCACGAGCTGGTCGATCTTGGTCGGGCGCACCAGCTCGAGCACGACCGGCGCGAGCGCCTTGTCCGCGGTGGCGGGGACGCCGTGGAGCTCGACGTGGATGCCGTGGTGTCGGGTCGCGAGCGCGTCGAACCGCTCGTCGCTGGCCGGCGTCATCGTGACCCGATCGTCGCCGTCGACCGTGGGCACGACCACGTGCACGACGGTGCCCGGCGCCAGCGCGGCGAGGGCCGCGACCGCCTGGCCGGGCGTGAGCGCGTCGCGGACCAGCTCGTCGGTCGTGATCACGATCCGGCGCGGGCCCGGGCGATCGGCGAGCACCGCGGCGGCGATCCGGGCGCCGTCGTCGATCGCGCTGCCGGTGCCCAGCGCGAACGCCCGTGCGTCGGCCAGGCCGGCAAGCGCCGCCCGGGCCGACACGAAGCTCCCGAACCGCCGGGTCGCGCGGCGCCGCGCGATGATCACCTCGACCTGGGCGTCGGGCACGTACGACAGGTACGTGCGGATCACGGCGAGCTGCGCGGCGAGGTGGGCCGCGCCGACCGAGAACGACGCGTCGACCACGAACACGACCTGCGCGGCCCTGGGCAGCGGCGCGAGCTGGGGCGCGACATCGACCTCGAGCCGCGCGAACGCGTGATCCTTCGAGGCGACGACCCGGCCGAACCGCGCCATCCAGGTCGCGATCGGCGGGGGCGCGATCGCGATCGCGGCGACCCCGGCGTCGTTGGCGCTCTCCGGTGCATCCGGGATGAACACCGGCGTGTCCGTTGCCTTGGCGGTGGTCGCGTCGGCGGTCTCGCCGAACGCGATCGACCAGCCATCGATCGCCCCGGTATCGAGCGCGACGTGATCGCTGGCGACCAGCTGCCAGGTCCCCGCGCCGGTCGTGCCCGGGGGCAGCGCGATCGCGCGCGTGCCGTGCATGCCGTTGGCATCACCACCCTCGCGGTCGTGCAGCGTGACGGTCCGGCCCTGCGGCGTGATGAGCTCGACGCGCAGATCGCTCTTGAACGTGTGCGCGATATCGAGCGTGATCGTGGCCGTCTGGATCGGCCGGATCGTGTGGCTGCCCGCCGGGATCTCGATCGCGCTCGCGACGTAGCTCGCCGCGGGGTCGGCGCCGACGACGTCCTGCCACGCCTGGTGCGGCGGCGGCGCGAGCACGACGGGGGCGCCGGGCGTCGCGGGCTTGCCGTCGATCGCGATCGGCGTCCGCGCATCGCCCCACGCGGGATGGACCGTCACCGCCGGCGTGGCGAGCGGGCGCGACGCCGGGTTGGCGTTGGCGCCGGGGGCGACCCGCGGGTACGAGACCCAGTACCGGCCGCCTTCGTAGCGCGTCGGCACCGTCAGCGTGTACTCGACCGTCGAGACCTGCCCGGGCAGCACCGGGAACACCTGGAGGTGCAGCTTGTCGGCCCATTGCCACTGGAGCAGCGCCGGGTCCTTGGGCCGGTACGCGCCGAACCCGGTCAGCTCGTGATACAGCGCCGCGGCGCGCTCGCGCTCCATCAGCTCGCCGTCGTACCAGCGGTCGCGCGCGCGGATCCGGAGCCCGGTCGCCGCGGCGCCGTACGGCAGGTCGATCGAGAGGCTCGCCTCATCGGCGCGCTTGCCGGGGTTGGCGAACTGCCGCCGGACCTTGTAGATCGCCACGCCGTCGGCGATCTGGATGTCGACGGTGTGCGAGACCTCGACCACCGGCTGCTCGAGCGTCGCGGTCAACTCGTCGGCGTGCGCGATCCCACCGGCGGCCATCACGGCAACCACCACGTGCTTCATGGGGCGTGCGACACCCGATCGCGCGGGTGGTTCCCACAAACGTAAATCCTCCTCAAGGCGCCAAGCGGCCCGGCTCTACGGTACGGTTCCGCTCCCATGACAGCCGCCGGCGACGACGCGGAGCGTGAACGACTCGCCGAGGATCTGCGTCGCGTGCACAACTGGCGGCGCTGGGGGCCGTACCTCGCCGAGCGCCAGTGGGGCACCGTGCGCGAGGACTACTCGGCCACCGGCGAGTGCTGGACGTACTTGCCCCACGATCACGCGCGCAGCCGGGCGTACCGCTGGGGCGAGGACGGCCTGCTCGGGATCTGCGATCGCGAGTGCCGCGTGTGCTTCTCGGTCGCGCTGTGGAACGGCCACGATCCGATCTTGAAGGAGCGGCTGTTCGGCGTCACCGGCCCCGAGGGCAACCACGGCGAGGACTGCAAGGAGCTCTACTACTACCTCGACGCCACGCCGACGGGGTCTTACCTGAAGGCGCTCTACAAGTATCCCCACGAGGCCTACCCGTACAACCGGCTCGTCGAGGAGAGCCGCGCGCGCGGCAAGGCCGACCGCGAGTTCGAGATCGAGGACACCGGCGTGTTCGAGCGCGGCTACTGGGACGTCACCGCGGAGTACGCCAAGGCCGGCGCCGACGATGTCCTGATCCGGATCACGATCACCAACCGCGGCGAGGCCGCCAGGCTCCACGTGCTCCCGACGATCTGGCTGCGCAACACGTGGTCCTGGGGCCGCCACGGCGAGGGCTATGATCCGAAGGGCGTGATCGAGCACGTCGGCGCGTCGAGCGTGCGGATCTCGCAGCCGACCCTGGGGCACTTCCGGCTCGATTGCGACGACCACCCCGAGCTCCTGTTCACCAACAACGAGACCAATACCGAGCGGCTCTGGGGTGTGTCGAAGGAGTCGGGCGCGCCGTCGTTCACCAAGGATGCGTTTCACCGCCGCGTGATCGCCGGCGACACCCACGCCGTGAACCACGCCGGCGAGGGCACCAAGTGTGCCGCGTGGTACGTGCTCGACATCGCCGCGGGCGGCTCGCACACGATCCAGCTGCGGCTGACCCAGGAGGCGCAGGCGAACAGCGCGCCGTTCGGCGAGTTCGAGGCGATCTTCGCGCGCCGGATCGCCGAGGCCGATCACTACCACCGCATCGTGCGCGATGCGCCGATGACCGACGTGGAGCGCGCCATCGTGCGCCAGGCCGACGCGGGCCTGGTGTGGTCGCGGCAGTTCTATCACTACATCGTCGAGCACTGGCTCGAGGGAGATCCGGGCCACCCGCCGCCGTCCGCCGCGCGCGAGGCCGGCCGCAACCGCGGCTGGCAACAGCTGTGGGCGCGCGACATCATCGCGATGCCCGACACCTGGGAGTACCCGTGGTTTGCTGCGTGGGATCTCGCGTTTCACTGCGTGGCGATGGCGCGGTTCGATCCGCAGTTCGCCAAGCACCAGCTGCTGCTCTTGTGCCGCGAGTGGTACATGCACCCCAACGGCCAGCTGCCGGCCTACGAGTTCGCGTTCGGCGACGTCAACCCGCCGGTCCACGCATGGGCGGTGTGGCGGGTCTACCAGCTCAGCGGCGAGGCGGGCCACGGCTACGATCGCGAGTTCCTCGAGCGCGCGTTCGACAAGTGCCTCATCAACTTCACCTGGTGGGTCAACCGCGAGGACGCCGAGGGCGATAACCTGTTCACCGGCGGGTTCCTGGGCCTCGACAACGTCGGCGTGTTCGATCGCTCGCAGCCGTTGCCGGGCGGCGGCAACCTGATCCAGGCCGACGCGACCGCGTGGATGGCGTTCTACTGCACGACCATGGTCGCGATGGCCCTCGAGCTCGCCAAGGCCGAGGAGCCCTACGCCGATCTGGCGCTCAAGTTCTTCGAGCACTTCGTGGCGATCGCCAAGGCGACCAACGAGCTCGGCGGTACGGGCCTGTGGGACGACGCCGACGGCTTCTACTACGACCTGATGCAGACTCCCGCGCACGGCTCCCACAAGCTCAAGATCCGCTCGATGGTCGGGCTCGTCCCGCTGTTCGCCGCGGCCTCGCTCGACGACGAGCTGTTGCGGCAGCTGCCGATCTTCCACGAGCGCCTGGCCTGGTTCTTCACCAACCGGCCCGAGCTCGCGCGCACGATCTCGGTCGCGCTCGACGTCGACCACCAGCACCGCCTGCTCGCGATCCCCAGCCGCGCGCGGCTCGAGCGCGTCCTCCACTACCTGCTCGACGAGCGCGAGTTCCTGTCGCCCTACGGCATCCGCTCGCTGTCGCGCGTCCACGCCGAACAGCCCTATCACCTGGCGATCGATCATGCGCACTACGAGGTCCACTACGCCCCCGGCGAGTCGGACAGCGGCCTGTTCGGCGGTAACTCCAACTGGCGCGGCCCGGTGTGGTTTCCGGTCAACTACCTCATCATCGAGGCGCTCAAGCGCTACCACCACTTCTACGGCGACCGGCTCACCGTCGAGTGCCCGACCGGCAGCGGCAACCGCATGCACCTGGGCGAGGTCGCCGACGAGCTCGAGCGCCGGCTGGTCTCGCTGTTCCTGCCCGACGCGGGCGGCCGCCGGCCCTGCCACGGCGATGCCGCGCGCTACGCCGGCGATCCCGCGTTCAAGGACCTCGTGCTGTTCTACGAGTACTTCCACGGCGACACCGGCCGCGGCCTCGGGGCGAGCCACCAGACCGGCTGGACCGCGCTCGCCGCCAACCTGATCGAGCGCGTCGCGGCCACGCGGGTCATCAAATGACCGAGTGGCTCGAGACCGACGGCCTCGGCGGGTTCGCGATGGGCACCGCCGATGGCATCCGGACCCGGCGCTACCACGCGCTCCTGCTCGCGGCGACCCACCCGCCGGAGGGCCGCATGGTCCTCGTCGCCGATCTCGAGGTGTTCGTCGAGTCCGCCGGGGGGCGCTGCGCTCTGTCGTCGCATCGCTATCTCGGCGGCGCGATCTACCCCGACGGCGCGCAGCACCTCACCCGGTTCACGCCACGGCCGTGGCCGCGCTGGGAGTGGGCGTTCCCCGACGGCACCCGCATCGCGCACGAGCTCGTCGTCGAGGGCGGCCCCGAGGCCGGCGAGCCCGCGGCGGCGACCGGCCGGGCCCCGCGCGTCGCCCTGCGCTGGATCCGGCTCGCCGGGCCCGCCACCAGTCTCCACGTCCAGCCGCTGCTCGCCGGCCGCGACTATCACGCCACCCACCACGAGAACCTCGGCTTCCGGTTCGAGCCCGAGCTCGCTGGCGACTGCGTGACCTGGCATCCCTATCCCGGCGTCCCGGCCATTCATTGCGCCGCCAACGGCCTCTACGCGCATGCCCCGGACTGGTACCGCAGCTTTTACTACACCGGCGAAGCCGAGCGTGGCCTCGACGCCCTCGAGGACCTCGCGACCCCCGGCGTGTTCACCTTCGATCTGTCGAGCGGTGCGGCCGCGATGGTGCTGTCCACGGCATGGATCGCCGGCGACGCCGCCGGCATCGCGCAGCAGATCTTCGCCGGCGAGGGCCGCCGCCGTGCGCGGTTCGCGTCGGTCACCGCCCGCGCCGCCGACGCCTACATCGTCGCGCGCACCGGACCCCCCGGCGCGCCGGCCGGCCGCACCCTCATCGCGGGCTACCCGTGGTTCGCCGACTGGGGCCGCGATACCTTCATCTCGCTGCGCGGCCTGTGCCTGGCGACCGGCCGGCGCGACGACGCCCGCGCCATCCTCTGCCAGTGGGCCGGCGCGGTCTCGCGCGGCATGCTGCCCAACCGGTTCGACGAGCACGACGCCACCCCCGAGTACAACTCCGTCGACGCCGCGCTGTGGTTCGTGATCGCCGCCGATGCCTACCTTGCGGGCGACGCCGCGCCCGCCGATCGCGAGCTCCTCCACCGCGCGATCGCCGCCATCGTCGATGGCACGCAGGCCGGCACCCGCCACGGCATCCGCGTCGACGTCGACGGCCTCCTCGCGTGCGGCGAGCCCGGCGTCCAGCTGACCTGGATGGACGCCAAGGTCGGTAGCGACTGCATCACCCCGCGCATCGGCAAGCCGGTCGAGATCCAGGCGCTCTGGATCAACGTCCTCACCATCGCCGGCCGCACGGCCGATGCCGCCCGCGCCCGCGCCGCGTTCGCCAGGTTCTGGGACCCCGAGCGCCGCCAGCTTCACGACGTCCTCGACGCCGACCACGTCCCGGGCGCCGTCGACCCGACCTGCCGGCCCAACCAGATCTTCGCGATCGGCGGCGTCCCGCACCCGGTGCTGGACGGCGACCTCGCCCGCGCCGTCGTCGACACCGTCGAGCGCGTGCTATGGACGCCGGCCGGCCTGCGCTCGCTCGACCCCGGCGATCCGCGCTACCACGCCGGCTACCTGGGCGGCCCGGCCGAGCGCGACCGCGGCTACCACAACGGCGCGGTCTGGCCGTGGCTCGCCGGCCCGTTCATCGAGGCCTGGGTCCGCGTCCGCGGCGACACCGCCGACGCCAGGCGCGAGGCCCGCACCCGCTTCCTCGCCCCGCTGCTCGCCCGCACCGACCAGGCCGGCCTCGATCACCTCCCCGAGATCTGCGACGGCGATCCGCCGCACCGCGCCGCCGGCTGCCCGTTCCAGGCCTGGTCGCTCGCCGAAGCGCTACGTATCGACCAGCTCCTCGGCTGACCGGGCTACCGGGCTGCGCGAGTGACGACGGTGCTATACTTCAAGTAGACCATGGCCATGCCGCACGATCAGCTCCTGTACAAAATCAGCCGCTTGTCCGCGGCCCGCATCGCCGAGGTGGAAGACTTCGTCGACTTCCTCGTGGAGCGCGAGCGCGATTCCGACCGCCAACTCGCCAACATCGCCGCAGCCGCGTCCGAACCCGCCTTCGCCAAGGTCTGGGACAATCCCGAAGACGACGTCTACGACCGTGTGTGACCTTCGCCATGGCCCTCCGCTTCGGCGACGTCATCGTCGTCCCATTCCCTTCACTGACCAGTCCGCCACCAAGAAGCGCCCGGCCCTCGTCGTCAGTTCCGACGCCTACCAGCGAGAGCGCCCCGATCTCATCTTGATGGCAATCACCAGCCAAGCCCGTCCCGCACCCACCGTCGGTGAGATCGCCGTCGTCCACTGGCAGACCGCGGGACTCCTCCCGTTCCAGGCCTGGTCGCTCGCCGAGTCGATCCGGATCGACCAGCGGCTCGGGTGACAAGCGACGCGAGATCCGGGCGGCGAGCTCGGCCAGCGGTCGCGTACGACCGGGGCGTGCTAAGGTAGCAACGTGGAACCGAGTGACTTCGATGCGATCTTCATCGCGTTACAAGCCGCACACGTTCGCTACATCGTCGTCGGAGGAGTCGCTGTCGTGCTCCACGGTTCTCCTCGGTTCACAGCCGATCTCGACCTCGTCATCGCGCTGGAAGACGAAAACGTGCGTGCGGCGCTGGCCGCGCTGGAGGGGCTCGGGTATCGACCTCGAGCTCCAGTTCCTGCGCAGCAATTTGCAGATCCAGCAGCGCGCCGGTCGTGGATCGAGGACAAGGGGCTCACCGTGTTCTCGCTGTGGAGTCCCGATCACCCGGCTACCGAGATCGACATTTTCGTCGAGGAGCCATTTCCGTTCGACGATGCGTACGCTCGTGCGGTTCAGGCCGATCTCGGTACGTCGACAGTTACCGTCGCATCCATTGCCGATCTGATTGCCCTCAAGCGACGCGCCGGTCGACCGAAAGATCTCGCCGATATCAGCGCACTCGAGGCGCTGACCACGGAGGTCGACGGTGGCGAATGACGACGATGGCTGGACTGCGCATGAACGCGCGCAACGGCGCGCTTGGCGCGCTCTTACTCCTGCTCAGCGCCTGGCTTGGTTGTGGCAGGCCAAGCTGTTCGCGCGTCACGCGCTCGGTCGTGCGCGCGTGACTCGGAAGCCCACGCAACCGAAGTGACTGGACCCGCCAGTGAACCGGCCGGCCGCACCATCATCACGGACTGCCCGTGGTTCGCCGACTGGGGCCGCGATACGCTCATGTCGCTCTGCGGCGAGCATGAGCAGGATCTGAACGCGGAGCGCGGTGAGGTCCCAGGGAGTAGGTCGGGAACGGCGATACCCGTTCGCAGGCCGTGCGGGCCTCGCGCTCCGCGGTCGCGAGATCGCCGCGCCGCACCGCGAGCTGCGCGAGCACGCCGTGGGCCAGCCCTGCCATCATCGGGTTGTTCGCGGCGATCACGGCCTCGGCGAGGTGCTCGGGTTCGGCGAGCCGATCCGGGGGCGCGACCCGGGCCAGGAGGCGCGCGAAGTAGACCCTCGCGAAGGCCAGCGCGAGCGCGTCGCGCCGCCGCTCGACCAGCGCCAGGGTCTCCCGCAGGACAGCCGCGGCGCCGGCATGATCGCCCCGATCGTGAGCGCCTTGCCGCAGAAGGTGGCCACGATGTGTCGGTCCGTCCAGCGACCCACCTGCGCCAGGTGGGCCGCTGCCTCCGCATCCGCCCGCATGCACGACCAGGGGCTTCCTCGATGAGGTGATGGTGGAGGGCCTCCGCGCCGTTCAAGTATCCCCAGGCGCTCGCGTCACCCTTCGAGAGCTGCTCGCCCTCGCGCCTCATCCGCACCAGGAGCTCGTGCGCGACGGCCTTCTCACCCACGATGGTGAGCACGGATTGGAGCCAGGCTCCCGCCCGGAGGTATTCGTCGCGCGCCTCGGGGCTCGGCACCACGTCCAGGAAGCGCCGGGCGAAGCTCATCAAGGCGCCCGGCTGCGACAGGGCGATCGCCGTGTGGAGCGTGAACAGCGTCATGTACCAGCGCCGGGGGCTCGCGCGGCATGCTGCCCAACCGGTTCGACGAGCACGACGCCACCCCCGAGTACAACTCCGTCGACGCCGCGCTGTGGTTCGTGATCGCCGCCGATGCCTACCTCGCGGGCGACGCCGCGCCCGCCGATCGCGGGCTCCTCCACCGCGCGATCGCCGCCATCGTCGACGGCACGCAAGCCGGCACCCGCCACGGCATCCGCGTCGACGACGACGGCCTGCTCGCCTGCGGCGAGCCCGGGCGTCCAGCTGACCTGGATGGACGCCAAGGTCGGTAGCGACTGCATCACTCCCCGCATCGTCAAGTCGGTCGAGATCCAGGCGCTCTGGATCAACGCCCTCACCATCGCCGGCCGCCCGGCCGACGCCGCCCGCGCCCGCGCCCGCGCCGCCTTCGGCAGGTTCTGGGACCCCGAGCGCCGCCAGCTCCACGACGTCCTCGACGCTGACCACGTCCGCGGCGCGGTCGACCCGACCTTCGCCATCGGCGGCGTCCCGCACCCGGTGCTGGACGGCGACCGTGCCCGCGCCGTCGTCGACACCGTCGAGCGCGTGCTGTGGACGCCGGCCGGCCTGCGCTCGCTCGACCCCGGCGATCCGCGCTACCACGCCCGCTACCTGGGCGGCCCGGCTGAGCGCGACCGCGGCTACCACAACGGCGCGGTCTGGCCGTGGCTCGCCGGCCCGTTCATCGAGGCCTGGGTCCGCGTCCGCGGCGACACCGCCGACGCCAGGCGCGAGGCCCGCACCCGCTTCCTCGCCCCGCTGCTCGCCCGCACCGACCAGGCCGGCCTCGATCACCTCCCCGAGATCTGCGACGGCGATCCGCCGCACCGCGCCGCCGGCTGCCCGTTCCAGGCCTCGTCCCTTGCCGAAGCGCTACGTATCGACCAGCTCCTCGGCTGACCGGGCTACCGGGAGCGCGAGCGCGATTCCGACCGCCAACTCGCCTACATCGCCGCAGCCGTCTTAGCGCTCACGATCGTCCGCGTCGCGGGGGGGTGGTCGGCAGCGGCAGGTTGCAAGCTGCCGCCTGCGGCTACAACGTGTGCCCGATGGCGAGGCCTACGTATGGCAGCGTTGTGCCATCGAGCGTGCCACAATAGCCGGTACACGAGCCATGCGCGACGAGCTTGCCGATGCCGCCATACAGTCGGTATATCATACCCCCCCGTGAGGTTGCCTGCACGCCGGCCTCGGCGTTGACCCACAACACGGTAGTATCGGTGCGCATGCAGGCCCCCGTTAGGAGACAGATAAAAGGGTCTGGCCCGTCGCTGAATGGCCCGCCCGAGATGCCCCCACCCAGCGTGAGCGTCGACGACTCTTGGCCGATGCGCAGTCGCGGCATGAGCGAGAATTGTGCACCGGTGAACCCCGCGCCCACGCCCACGCCGACCTCCAGATAAGGAGACACCAGCTGGGTGTACTCGCAGCCGAGCGATCCGGTCGGCGTAGCCAGACCGAGCTGGAAACTAATGCGTGATCGTGCACCCCAGTTTGCGTCACCGGCGAGCCCAGCCGCCGGATCAGCGCTCGCCAGTTCGGGAGCGAACGCGATCGCAACCACCACGATTCGTTTCATCATGGCTGGCCCTCGGAGCAACGTCGGACCATTAGCATTAGATAGATACCGCCGGAGCGAAGGTTTCTTCCACCTCGGTTCCTGCCGGCCTCGGTTCCTGCCGGCCTCGCGCGTCGCGAGTGTCTGGTCATCATTGCCGTTGCTGCGAACGCTCGACATGAGCTTCTCCTTTACCGTGACGCTCCTACGAAAGAGCAATCGGCGTTCCATCGAGATTCGAGGATGGCGCTCCGCGTTCGCGCACGTCTTGCGTCGTCAGTCCGCCACTGCCGTATATCTTGCGCGCGCGGTCGTCCGCGAGCGCTGGAGGCCGTCATGAGCCGGCGCGCATCGAATCGCCCCGTCCAACCCAGCTCGCCGCGCCCAGCGAGCGCCGCTTCTATCGGCTAGGCCGGGACCGGAGGATGGACGAGGTCGTGGCGCGCGCTGAGATCGAGCGATGCGAGCGTTCGCCCATCGCGATCCGATCGACCTGGAGGCCACAGCGAAAACCGCAGCGAACAGGGCGCTCGGCGATCAGCGCACCTCGACGATGAGCCCCGCATCCCGCAGCGCGTCGTCGCCGAGCCACGCCCGGGCCAGCGCGAGCAGCCGCGCGTGGGTCGGGACATGGGTCAGGTAGCGCGTGCGCGCCTCGGCGTCGGGGAGGTCGTCCACGCGGCGGCGGAGCCGGGGGAGCGTCTCCCGGAGCAGGGTGCGGCCTTCCTCGGTGCGGCCCGTTGCGTCGCGGGCCTCGGCGACGGCGAGGCGCAGCTCGATCTCGCCGTAGCCGGAGACGCCGAGGCGAGCGAGTTGCTCGAGGGCGGCTTCGCCGGCGTCGAGCGCTTCCTGGGGGCGCCCGAGCGAGAGCAGGATCTGGACGCGGAGCGCGGTGAGGTCCCAGGAGTAGGTCGGGAACGGCGATGCCCGTTCGCAGGCCGTGCGGGCCTCGCGCTCCGCGGTCGCGAGATCGCCGCGCCGCACCGCGAGCTGCGCGAGCACGCCGTGGGCCAGCCCGACCATCATCGGATTGTTCGCCGCGATCACGGCCTCGGCGAGGTGCTCGGGTTCGGCGAGCTGATCCGGGGGCGCGATCCTGGCCAGGAGGCGCGCGAAGTAGACCCTCGTGAAGGCCAGCGCGAGCGGGTCGCGCCTCCGTTCGGCCAGCGCCAGGGTCTCCCGCAGGACAGCCGTAGCGCCGGCGTGATCGCCCAGATCCGTGAGCGCCTTGCCCCAGAAGGCGGCCACGATGTGTCGGTCCGTCCAGCGACCCACCTGCGCCAGGTGGGCCGCTGCCTCCGCATCCGCCCGCATGCACG
>JAUKWE010047374.1:0-21092 GCA_032356425.1 Cumathamnion decipiens | reverse complement strand
CGCGAGCATCAGGCAGCGGCGCGGCTCCAGCTGGGCGGCGCGGTCGGCTCGCTGTCGGCGCTCGGCGCTGCAGGGCCGGCGGTGCGCGCGGCCGTCGCCCGGCGGCTCGGGCTCGCGGATGCGCCGGCGTGGCACAGCCGCCGCGATGCGATCGCGGGCCTGGGCGCCGCGATCGGGATCGTGATCGGCGCGGCCGGCAAGCTCGCGCGCGATGTCTCGCTGCTCATGCAGCACGAGGTCGCTGAGGTCGCCGAGCCCGCGGTGGCCGGTCGCGGCGGCTCGTCGGCGATGCCGCACAAGCGCAACCCGACCGGGTGCCAGGTCGCGCTGTCGGCGGCGATCCGCGCGCCCGGCCTGGTGGCGGGGCTGCTCGCCGGGATGCCCCAGGAGCTCGAGCGCGGGCTCGGCGGCTGGCAGGCAGAGGCGCCGGTGATCGGCGAGCTGTTCGAGCTCGCGCACGGCGCCGTGCACGCGATGCGGGTCGTTGCCGAGGGGCTCGAGATCGACACCGCGGCGATCACGGCCCACACGGAGAACGTACGACAGCCACCGGCTGATCGCGACGCCGCGGTCGCGGCCGCGGCGCGGTTCGTCGACGAGGCGCTCGCAGCGCACGACGCCATGATTGCCTGCCGGTCCGATCGCTGAGATCGCGGCTTGCGCCGATTCTTGCTTCGTCATGGGCGATCATGACCGCAAGAGCAGGTTTCGTGGCATGTCGTCGGTTGGTTCGGATCAGAGAACTCCTCGTGTGCGCCGTGGTCGGTGCGCTGGGGCTCGCCTGTGGCGTGGATGCAGCAGAGGACGAGCACGAGTCATCCTCGGAGCTCGCGTGCACGGTCGTGCAGGCGGCTGGACCGTGGTGGAATCAGGCATTTCCGGATCAGACCCGGAGGTTTCACGCCGAGTTCGATGCGACGCCGTCGGCGAGCGCGATCGACGCCGTGGTCGGGCTCGGCAATGGCAGCGCCTCCCGCTTCGACCAGCTCGCCGCGATCGTGCGGTTCAATGCCACCGGCACGATCGACGCGCGCGCCGGTTCGAGCTACCGCGCCGACGTGACGCAGCCCTACCAGGCGGGGACGACGTACCACCTGCGGCTCGACGTCGACGTCCGGACCCACACCTACTCGGTGTGGCTGCGCAACTTCTATGGGAGCTATGACGCGATCGCCCGCGACTATCCGTTTCGCACCGAGCAGGCCGCGGTGACGCGCCTGAACAACGTCGCGAGCGAGGTCGACGCGGCGGCGGGCACGCTCCAGATCTGCGGGTTCCTGGTCGTGGCCGACACGACCACCGCGGACGGATGCCTGATCGTGACCGCGGGCGATGGCCTGGTGACCGCGGCCTTGCCCGACGCCACGGTGCTCGACACGCTGACGTTCACGGCGACGCCGAGCGCGCCGAACCTCGACGCGGTGATCGGGCTGTCGGCGGGCGCCGCCGCGACGTTTGCCGATCTCGCGACGGCGGTGCGGTTCGCGCCGAGCGGGTTCATCGATGTGCGCGACGGCGATGTCTACCGCGCGGACGTCTCGCGAACGTACGGCGCGAGCGCCTACCCCCTCCGGATGATCGCCGATCTCACGTCCCACACCTACTCGGTCTTCCAGGGCACGTTCCAGTTCGCGCAAGAGCTCGCGCGCCAGTACAAGTTTCGCACGTCGCAGGGCGGCGCCACCCACCTCGATCACCTGGCCGCGATCGTCGATAGCGCCGCGGGCAGCGTGAAGATCTGTCAGGCCGGCGCCAGCCCCTCGATCGGCGTCGCGTACAGCCGCGAAGGCACGTATGCCGTGGTGCCGCTCGCGGGTGATCAGGCGCTGATCAGCGACGGCGCGACGACGAGCCGGCTGGACGCCGGCGGGGGGGCCGTCGCACAGGTCGCGCGGGGCGGCGAGCTCGCCGTCGATGGGATCGGCAACGTGTTCATCGCCAGCGTGGCGGGGACCACGCTCACCGTCGACAAGTACGATCCGAGCTTCGTCGCGCGCTGCCGGGCGACGCTGCCCGTGCTGGCCGGCGCGACGATCGCGTCGATGGCCACCGATCCCACCGGCGCGGTGGTGGTGGGCGTCGTCACGCGGCAGGACGGGCGGGTGACCGTGACCCGCTTCACGGCGGGCTGCGGGTTCGCGTCCCAGCTCGTGGTCGGCGGCGAGGCCGTCGTGATCGACGGTGGTGATCCGATCGTCGCGTGGAACACCAGCGGCACGCTCCGGGTCACCCGGTACGCCGGGACCGGCGCGGTCGCGTGGGCGCGGGCGTTCGTGGGAACCGCGGCGATCACCGCGATGGCGGTCGATCCGAGCCACCAGGTGCTGTTCGGCGGCGAGCTCTACGCCGCGATGGACTTCGGCGGCGGGACGCTGCCGCTGCGATCGAACCCCGACGGGGACGAGATGAACGGGTTCGTCGTGAAGCTCTCGGCGACCGGCGCCCACGTGTTCTCGCGACGGACCGGGTACTCGCAGGTCGGCGGCATCGCCTCGAACGGCCCGCGCGTCGTGGTCTCGAGCACGCAGCAGACCCAGTTCCACTACGTGTGGTTCCAGATGTTCGACGCGGCCGGGACGCCGGTCGCGACCCACTTCGCAACCGGGTTCGAGGCCTACAGCGAAGCGCGTGGCTATGGTGGCCGGGTGGCGATCGGCGCGTCCGGTCGGGTGTGGTGGAACCTCAAGACGCAATGGCCGCTGTTCCCGGCGTGGCCGTACTTCGTCGCCCTGACCCCGTGATCGCCCCGTGATCGTGCGATCCGCGCGCTCCTGGGGGCGCCTGGTCACAGCTCGAGGAACACGGTCTCGCCGTCGCCTTGCAGCCGGACGTCCCAGCGCCAGGCGGCGTGATCGGGGTGTGCGAGCGAGGTGGCGAGCAAGGTGGCGCGCCGCGCCGCGGGCAGCGCCGCGAGCAGCGGATCGCCGGTGTCGGCGAAGTAGACGCGCGTCCACAGCGGCTTGACGAGGCCGCGCGCGAAGATCGCGACCGCGAGGTAGGGGGCGCCGGCATCCGGAACGAGCGTGATGAAGCCGAACCCACCGTCGGACGCGGTCGCGCACCGCCCCCAGCCGGGGAACACCGGCGAGGCGATCGGGGTGGCCTGCCAGATCTCGACGCAGGCATCGTCGACCGGTGCGCCGCTGCCGTCGACCACGCGGCCGGTCAGCGCGAGCCGCGCGCCGGCGGCCCCGAACCGCGTCAGATCGGCGAGCGCGGCATCGCCGAGCGGGTGCCAGAACGGGCCGATCGTCTGGCTGGGCGTGACCGGACGCATCACTGGACACGTCACTGGGCACCTGCCATCGGCGCGGCGTGGAGGCCGCGCAGGACGATGTCGAACCGGTAGCCGAGCGCGTGGTTCGGCTGCGTGAGCGCGAGGTCGAACGAGGCGACGAGGCGCGCCCGGGCCGCCGGGTCGGGGGTCGCCTGGTAGATCGGATCGAGCGCGAGCAGCGGATCGCCGGGGAAGTACATCTGCGTGATCAGCCGGGCGCCCCACGACGCGCCGAACAGCGAGAAGTGGATATGGCCCGGACGCCACGCGTTGGCGTGGTTGCCCCATGGATAGGCGCCGGGCTTGATCGAGACGAAGCGATAGCGGCCCTCGCCGTCGGTGAACACCCGGCCGGTGCCGCGGAAGTTGGGATCGAGCGGCGCGTCGTGCTGATCGCGGTCGTGGTGGTACCGGCCGGCGGCGTTGGCCTGCCACAGCTCGATCATCGCGCTCGCGACCGGGCGGTCGGCCTCGTCGGTGACGCGCCCGGCGACGACGATCCGCTCGCCGAGCGCCGCCCGGCCGGCTTCGCTGGACAGATCGAGCGCGGCCGGGAACTGGTCCGGCGAGAACACCGGGCCCGCGCGCTCGATCGTGGGGGCGATCGCGACGAGCGGCTGGTGCGGCGCGCGCAGCGCCGTGCTGCGGTAGCTCGGGACCGCGTACGGCGGCTGGCTGCCGGGCGGGAAGGGCAGGTACGCGGGCTCGGTCATGGCGACTCCTCGAGGACTTGCTTGGCGATGCGCAGCGCGGTGTTCGCCGCCGGAACCCCGGCGTAGACCGCGACATGGAGCAGCAGCTCCGACAGATCGGCGTGGCTGGCGCCGGTGTGCTTCATCGCGCGGATGTGCAGCGCGAGCTCGTGCTCGTGGCCGAGCGCGGCGAGCAGCGCCAGCGTGACGATGCTGCGCGTGCGGCGATCGAAGTGCGGGCGCGCCCACACGCCGCCCCACGCGGCGCGCGTGAGGTAGGCCTGGAAGTCGCGATCGAGCGCGGTGATCGCGGCGGTGGCCCCCGCGACGTGGTCGGCGCCGAGCACCTCGGCGCGGACGCGCGCGCCGGCGGCGGCGAGGCCTTCGTCGGGGGGCGTCAGGAACGCGCGGATCGCGGCGGTCACGGCCTCGGCCTGCTCGACGAGCGGGAGGTGCGCGGCGCGCGGGATCACGACGAGCTGCGCGCCGGGCAGGGCGTCGCGCAGCGCCTCGGCGGCGGCGACCGGCGTCGACGGATCGAGCGCGCCGACGATCACGAGCGCGGGGACGCGGAGCCTTGGGGTCGTGTGCGTCAGATCGGCGGTGGCGAGCACCTCGGCCGCCGCGGCATAGCCCTCCGGGTGGGTGCGGAGCAGGCTCGCGCGCAGGCCGCGGCCGCCCGGCGAGGCCAGGTACGCCGGCGTGACCCAGCGCGCGAGGGTGGCCTCGGCGATGGCGGCGACGCCCTCCGCGCGCACCGTGGCGGCGCGGGTTCGCCACACCTCCGGCGGCGGCAAGGCGAGCGCGGTGTCGCACAGGATCAGCGAGGCGACGCGCGCCGGCGCCCGCGCCGCGACGGCCTGCGCGATCATGCCGCCGATCGAGACCCCGCCGACGTGGGCGGCCGCGATGCCGCAGGCGTCGAGCACCGCGAGGGCGTCGTCCGCGAGATCGTCGAGCGTGCACGGCCCGGCGCCGAGCTCGGTCAGGCCATGGCCGCGCAGATCGAAGCGCACGACCCGCAGCCCGTGGCAGAGGCCCTCGGCCTGCGCGTCCCACACGTGCAGGTTGGTGCCGAGCGAGTGGATCAGCACGATCGCCGGCGCGCCCGGCGGCCCCTCGACGGCGACGTGGGTGGCGAGGCCGCGGATCTCGACAAACGAGGTCATGGCGTCAGCGTAGCGGAAGCCCGACGTAGTTTTCGGCCAGGGTGGTCGCGGCGGCAAGCGACGAGGTCACATAGTCGAGCTCGGCGCGCTGGATCCGGTACTCGAAGTCGCTGTGCGCGAAGCGGTGCAGGAGGTGGGTCATCCACCACGAGAACCGCTCGACCTTCCAGACGCGCCGCAGGCAGGCCTCCGAGTAACCGTCGAGCAGCGCGGCGTCGCCGCGGTCGTAGAACGCCGCGAACGCGTCGGCGAGCAGGCGGACGTCGGCGATCGCGAGGTTCAGGCCCTTGGCGCCGGTCGGCGGCACGATGTGGGCGGCGTCGCCGGCGAGGACCAGCCGGCCGTGGCGCATCGGCTCGGCGACGAAGCTCCGCATCGCGGTCACCGAGCGCTGCGTGATCGGGCCGGTCTCGAGCGAGAAGTCCTCGGCGCCAAGCCGCACCGCCAGCTCGGACCAGATCCGATCATCGGACCACTGCGCGAGATCTTCCTCGGGGGCACACTGCAGGTACAGCCGGCTGACCGACGGCGAGCGCATGCTGAGCAGCGCGAACCCGCGATCGTGGTGGGCGTAGACCAGCTCGTGCGAGCTCGGCGCCACGTCGGCGAGGATCCCGAGCCAGCCGAAGGGATACGCGCGCTCGAACACGGCGAGCCGGTCCGCCGGGATCGCCGCGCGCGACACGCCATGAAAGCCGTCGCAGCCGGCGATGAAGTCGCATGCGAGCACGGCCTTGCGTCCCGCGCGGCGGAACCGGACCTCGGGCCGGCGGGTCTCGATGCCGGTGAGCGTGACGTCCTCGACCCCGAACACGAGCGGGGCGCCCGTCGCCAGCCGGGTCGCGACCAGATCGCGCACCAGCTCGTGCTGGCTGTAAATCGTCACCGCCTTGCCGGTGAGCGCCCGGAAGTCGATGCGGTGCGACCGACCACCGAACCGCAGGATCATGCCCTCGTGGACCAGGCCGTGCTCGTGCATCCGCGCGCCCGCGCCGGCCTCGTCCATCGCGTCGACGGTGCCTTGCTCGAGCACGCCGGCGCGGATCCGGTGCTCGATGTACTCCCGGGACTTCGCCTCGATGATCACCGACTCGATGCCGCGCCGCGCGAGCAACGCACCCAGCATCAGCCCCGCCGGCCCGGCTCCGATGATGGCGACTTGGGTGCGAAGCGGCATGTGGCGGGCCTGGCGGACGGCGACGGTGTGGCGATGTGCGCCGCATCGGAGCCAGGGTGGCCCGTAGAGATGTACCCCAGATCGTGCCGCGCTAGCTCGGGAGGGCCCGGCCATTGCAGGGTACAGGGGGGGAGGCCCGGCAGCCGCTGGATCCGAGGCCATCGCCCCGGCCGGGGCGACCGTCCTGGCGGGGAGTCACCAGGCAACTCCCGTCTCTCAGGGATCCAGCGGAGTGTGATCGTCAGTCCAGCGGGCCGTATGCTCGGATACGGCATGAAACACGTCAGTGGAGCGACGGGTGGTGATGTGGGGATGCCGGAGCCTCGTGCAGCATCGCCGAGACCAGATCGCGCAGCTCGGGGCCGTCGAACGGCTTGATCAGCACCGCGCGGCCGGTCTCGAACAGCGATGCGACGTTCTCGCTGCCCGACATCATCACCACGATCGGAGGCCGCGCGAGGTGCGCCTCGGCGAGGGCATCGGAGACGTTCCGCCCGGTCATGTACGGCATCTCGAAATCGACGAGCACCAGATCGAACACCTCGCCCTCGACGACCCGGTCGACCGCTCGCCGCGGATCGGTCTCGGTCGCGGTCTCATGGTTGCTCAACATCCTCGCAATTGCACATGCGACGTCCGGTCGATCATCAACTACTAGAATCCTCGCCATCGCAACCTCCTTCGGCTCGAGCCGTCTTTTAATCAGCATAGCGCCGTGGCCCGAGGTGGCTGCAAAAAACCATCCAGCCCAGACAAGTGGTCAGATTTTCTCGGCTTCGCAAACGTGCGCTCGCGCTCACCGCCGCCCGACATGGCCCGGGGCGGCGTCAGCTCGGTGGGAGCGGCGGGAACACGTAGCGGCCATCGGCGAAGGCGCGGTCGACCTCGGGCAGAATCTCGGCCCGCGCGAGGATGATGCAGCGGTCGACCTCGGCCTTGTAGAAGTACAGCCACAGGAAGCCGATCCCGACGCCCGCGGCGAGCACGAGCACCAGGATCGGCGGCACGCCGGTGGACAGGCCGACCACGACCGCACCGCCGGCTGCCATCATCGCGAGCTTGACCCGCCCGACGAGCTGCTTCCAGCGCATCGACACCGCCATGCCGGTGCCATCGTAGGCCGGGACCGTCGCGGCGGCGATGATCTTCGGGTCCCGCGAGCGCATCATCCCCGCCGTCTTGATCGCCGCGCCGATCGCGCCGAAGTAGGAATCCGGAGCGGTCTTGCACAGCATCTCGGCGTGGTTCGCGTTGGTCCGCAGCGCGTTGATGAGCAGCGGGCGCGTGTACATGTACTTCAGGTTCGACGCCAGCGTGCGCGCGACCGCCGTCGCCATCATGACAAACCCGAGAATGGCGAGCCCGTAACTCGCAACCGTGGTCACGGTGGTGAGTTTACCTCGGCTCGCCGCGCGAGCGCCAGCGGTCACGAGCGCTGTTCGCGCGGGGGCGATCGCGGTGCTTGGGGGGGGGGCGTCGCTCCGGAGCCACCATCCCGAATCCTCTGGACGATGCTCACATCTCGGTAGGTTCGTGCACTGCGGAGATCCGGCCGGTTATGACGTCGACGGCGATCTCGTGCTCACTGGCCAGTACGTCGGCGTACTCGAACGATCGGCGATATCATCATTGCTATCGATCGGCCGAAGTATGCAGTAAGTTGACTGCCTATGAGCTTTGTGCCGGAATGGCGAGTCGTGACATGTATGTGTGTGATCGCCGCCGCCGCCGCGATCACGGGGTGCGCGGACGACGACGGAGCGCCGGTCTCCAGCGACCGCTCGACGAGCGCGCTCGACGTCGCGCCGTGCACCGCGGTCTTCGTGACCTCGCCGACCAACACCAGCTTCTTCGCGCCAGGCGAGGCGATCCCGCTGGAGGCGGCCGCGACCTGCCCGGCGGGGGTCGCCGCGGAGTTCCAGTTCTGGGTCAAGCAGGTGGGCCAGCCGAACTGGACCATGCTCCCCGGCTATTATACGGGGCCCTCGAGCTTCACGCCGGCGGCGCTCGGCGCCTGGGCGGTGACCGCGGTCGCGCGCTCGATCGGGTCGAACGTCTCGTATCAGGTTCGCGCGAACTCGGTGGTGGTGACCGTCACGAACGCGCCCCGGGTGGTCGACGACAAGCTGACCGTCGATGAAGATCACAGCGGCACGGTGAACGTGCTCGGCAACGACAGCGACCCGAACGGCGATCCGCTCACCGCGACGATCGCCACGGGGCCCGCCTCCGGGACGGCGACGCTGGACGACGGCGTCGTGACCTACACGCCGGCGCCGAACTACCACGGGACCGACTCGCTCACCTACACGGCGGACGACGGCCACGGCAACACGGCGACGGCCACTGTTCACATCATCGTCCGATCGGTCAACGACGCGCCCATCGCGATCCCCGACGTGCTCACGGTGACCGAGGGCACGAGCGGATCGCTCGACGTCACGCGCAACGATCAGGACGTCGACGGCGACGCGCTCACGGTCAACGCGATCCGGGCGCCGGCCCATGGCACGGCCACGTTCGCCGGTGCCGTGGTCACCTACGTCCCGGCGCCGAGCTATGTCGGGCCGGACGCGTTTCAATACACGGTCTACGACGGTCACGGCGGGAGGGCATCGGCGGTGGTGTCCGTCGCGGTCGTCGCGCGGAATCACCCACCGGTCGCGTCCGATGTCTCGGCCGGCACGTTCGACGACACGGCCGTGGCCGTCGCGCTGGCCGCCAGCGACGTCGACGGCGATCCGCTGGCGTTCGCGATCGCCGGTGCGCCCGCGCACGGCACGCTCGGGGCGGTGATCGGCAACCACGTGACCTACACGCCGGCCCCCGGGTTCGCCGGCGCGGACGCGTTCACGTACACCGCGTTCGACGGCCAGGCCCGCTCGGCGGTCGCGACGGTCACCGTCGTGGTGGCGCGCAGCGTCTGCGGCAACGCCGTGCGCGAAGGCCGCGAGGAGTGCGACGATGGCAACGCGGCGTCGGGCGATGGCTGCGAGGCCGGCTGCACGCTGACCTGCGGCTCGGGCACCGGCGCGGATCGCGCGACGGTCGATCTCGCGTCCGGCCACTGCTTCGCGGCGTACGACGGCGTGCACCACGGCTACCAGGAAGCCGCCGCGCTGTGCGCCGGGATCGGCGGCCACCTGCCGGAGATCGCCAGCGAGGGGCAAGACGCGGCCGCGTTCGCCGCCGTGGGCGCAGGCGACCAGCCGTGGCTCGGCGCCGACGATCTTGCCGTGGAGGGCACGTTCCACTGGAGCACCGGCGCGCTGGTGGCCGGCTACACCAACTTCGCGGCCGGCAAGGTCGACAACGCGGACGCGGCGGACTGCCTGCAGTATCTCCCCGACGGGACGTGGCGCGACACCGCGTGCGATGGCACCAGCGTCACCGGCACGTTGTGCGAGCTCGCGCTGGCCACGGCGACGCCGGCGTTCGCGACCGGCGGCACCGGGACGCGCGGCGTCGCGCTCGCCGATCTGAACGGCGACGGGCACCTCGACCTCGCCGCGGTAAACCCTGCGACCAGCTCGGTCGGCATCCTGCTCGGCAACGGCGCCGGCGGCTTCGTGCTCCAGGCGACCTACGCGACCGGCGCCGGCCCGACCGCGATCGCCACCGGCGACTTCGATGGTGACGGACATGTCGATCTCGCGATCGTGAACGCGGCGGCGAGCACCGTCTCGATCCTGCGCGGCACGCCGAGCGGGGCGTTCGTCGCTGGCGCCACGGTCGCGGTCGCCGCCGGGGCCACCTCGCTCGCGGTCGCGGACCTCGATCAAGACGGCAAGCTCGATCTCGCGATCGCGGCGACGGCCACGATCCAGGTGCTCCACGGCGACGGCCGCGGCGGGTTCGCGGCGCAGGGCGGCCTCGCCATCACCGGCGTCCCCGCCGCGATCGCCGCCGGTGACTTCGATCGCGACGGCCGGATCGATCTCGCGGTGGCCACGGCCGCGGCGGTCCTCGTCGTGCGGAGCACCGGCGCGGGGACGTTCGGGGTCCCCGTGACGCTCGCCGTCTCGACGAACAATCGCGCGGTCATCGCGACCGATCTCGATGGCGACGGCAACCTCGATCTCGCCGTCGCCGGCGGCGCCGGCAGCGTCACGGTCTGGTTCGGGACGGCGTCCGGCGTGTTCGCGACCCCCACAACCTTGATCGTCGCCGGCGCCCCCCAGGCCGTCGCGGCGGGTGACTTCGACGGCGACGGCGGCACCGATCTGGTCGCGGTCACGAGCAACTTCGCGACGCTGTTCCACGGGGCGGGGCGCGCGTTCACCCAGGCCGGGGCGGTGATCGCGACCGGCGGCGGCGGCGCGAGCTTCGCCGTGGCGGGCCAGATCGACGGCGACGCCGCGCAGGATCTCGTGGTGGCGAACGCCACGACGTCGACGGCGGGCGTCTTGCTCGGCGGCGCGGGCGGGTTCGCCGGGGCCCACGTGCTGATCGCCGGCACGGGCGCGAGCTCGACGGTCTCGGGGGACTTCAACCAGGATGGCCGCGCCGATCTCGCGGTCGTCGATCCGGCGACGAACAAGGTCAACGTGTTCGTGCAAACCCCCGGCGGCGCGCTGGTGTCGAGCGCGACGCTGAGCATGCTCGCCGGCGCGGGCCCGACGTACGCGGTCGTCGCCGACTTCGACGGTGACGGCCGCGCCGATCTCGCGGTCGGCAACGTCGCGTTCTCGAGCGTCAGCGTCATGCTCGGCCTCGGCAACGGCACGTTCGCGGCGCCGATCACCACCGGGGTCGGACAATCGCCGCGGCGGCTCGCCGTGGGCGACTTCAACGGCGATGGCAGGCCGGACCTCGCGGTGCCCGCGGCGCTCGGCAACACCGTGACGATCCTGATCAACGCCGGCGGCGGCCGGTTCGGCCGCGTGGCCGATCTCGCCGTCGGGGGCGCGCCGTCCGCCGTGGTGACCGGCGACTTCAACGGCGATGGCAAGCCGGATCTCGCGATCGCGACCACCGGCGAGGCCACCGTCAAGGTGATGCTCGGTCGCGGCAACAGCACGTTCGCGGCGCCGGCGGCGTTCGCCGTGGCCTCCGGCAGTCCGTCGATCGCGGTGGGCGATCTCGACGGCGATGGCCAGCTCGATCTGGCGCTCGCCGGCACGGCCGCGGGCTCCGTCAGCATCCTGCGCGGCACCGGCACCGGCGCGTTCGGGTCGGCGACCAGCGTCGCGACGGGGTCACAGCCGTCGGCGGTGGTGGCCGTGGATCTCGACGGCGACGCGCGGCTCGATCTCGTGGTGGGCAACGCGGGCACGAACGACGTGACCGTGTTGCACAACGCTGCGGCCGGCGGGTTCGTCGCGTCCCGCTTCGGGCTCGGCGTGTCGCCGTCGTGGCTCACCGTCGCGGATCTCGATCACGACGGTCACCTCGATATCACCGCGGCCTCCGCGAACCCGTTCGTCACGACGCTGTTCTCGGGGTGGTGACAGGGATCCGCGGCACAGGAGGTCGATTGCGTCGTGCGGCGGTTGGCGATGCTGCGCTTCTGTGAAACGGTCCCCGCCCATCGAAGGAGAGCTCCATGCTTCGCACGATCCAGATCGCGTTGGTTTCGGTCACGGTCACGATGATGGTCCCGGCTTGCAAGAAGGCCGATAAGCCCGTGGGGACCACGGTGGACCAGGCGGCGAAGCCCGGCGATCCGAGCAAGCCGGCCGACCCGGCCAAGCCGGCCGATCCGGCGGCCAAGCCGGCCGACCCCGCGGCGGCGGCGGCCGCGGTCGCCGGCAACACCGAGCTCGAGAACAAGGGCATCGCGATGATGCGCCGGATGGCCGATGTGTTCTCCGCCAATGCGAAGGATTGCGAGAAGATGGCGACCGACATCCGGGCGTTCGCCGCCCAGAACAAGGAGCTCCTGGGCCAGCTGGTCGCGCTGGAGAAGAAGCAGACCGAGGAGGAGAAGAAGGCGTTCGAGGCGCGCAACAAGGCCGTGCAAGACGAGCTGCTGCAGAAGGTGACGCCCGCGATGACCGCGTGCAAGGACAACAAGAACGTCGAGGCCGCGATGAAGGAGCTCGAGATCGAGTGACGCCGGGCCCGGCCGCTACAGCGCGCCGCGCGCGATCGTGATCCGGGTGATCGTCACCGGATCGTTGGGCTTGTCGCCGCGCCCGCGCGGGACCGCCGCGATCTTCGTGATGACGTCGAGCTCCTTGCACTGGCCGAAGATCGTGTGGTGGTTGTTCAGCCAGCTGGCCTCGACCTCGTCGATGAAGAACTGGCTGCCGTTCGTGCTCGGCCCGGCGTTGGCCATCGCGAGCGTGCCCGGCTTGTGGGTGAGGTCGGGGGCGAGCTCGTCGTCGAACGTGTAGCCCGGCCCGCCGGTGCCGGCGCCCGCCGGATCGCCGCCCTGGATCATGAAGTGCGGGATCACGCGGTGAAAGATCAGCCCGTCGTAGAACGGCTTCTGCCGGATCGTCTTGCCGGTCTGCGGATCGGTCCACGGCTTCTGGCCGGTCGCCAGGCCGATGAAGTTGGCGACGGCGATCGGCGCCTTGTCGTCGAACAGCTGGCAATGGATCGTGCCCTGGTTGGTCGCGATCGTCGCGACCAGGGCGCCCTTGCCCTTGATCGACCGGGTGTAGGCCGTCAGATCCGCGGCGTCCGGCGGCCGGACCTCGCTGGTGAGCACGAGCTCGATCCGCCGGTTCGCCCGCTTGCCGTCGTCGCTCGCGTTGTCGCCCACCGGCTTGTCGCGGCCGAAGCCCTTGGCGATCATGCGCTTGGCGGCGACGCCGTGCCTGGTGAAGTAGGCGAGCAGCGCCTCGGCGCGGTCGTGGCTGAGCTTCTGGTTGTAGGCGCCGGTGCGATCGTTGTCGGGCGCGGTATCGTCGGTGTAGCAGTGGATCGCGATGATCGCCGCCGGGTCCTTGGCCAGCGCCTTGCCGATCGCATCGAGCAACGGCCGCGCCGCCGCCTTGATCGCGGTGTCGCCGACCTCGAACAGGATGTCGGTCGAGATCGAGGGCGAATGCTCGACCTCGACGCGGTTCGCGGTGATCTCGATCGTGGGGAGGGGCGGCGGCGAGGGCGGCGGTTCGGCCGACGCACGTGGGGCGAGCGGCCACAGGGCGCAGGCAACGAGCAGGCTCCGGTGCATCCGTGGATCCTAAGCCCCTGTGATCGAACTGCAAGGACTCCGGCGCGCTGATGTCGCGGGGCGGGTGGTAGCCCATCACGTCGTCGGTCAGCCGCGTTCCGCTGGCGCTCGCGTGATCTGGCACTCCGGGGTGACAACCTGCCTATCGGAAGACTCGCCGGTCCACGGGGGGCAGCGCCGCAGCGGATCATGATTCATGGCAGTTAGCGTGCGCGGTGGCGTGGTACGCCGGTTGCTCTAGCTCCAGAACGTTCACATCCACCAGACACCAATCCCCGGAGCTACGCCATGACCGCACTTGCCATTCTCGACACCAGCACCGTCCAGACCGTTGACCTCGTCGATCTCTCGACGGTGACCGGCGGCTACGACTTCACCCAGGCAGTCCAGGCCGGCAACGCCGCGGCGGGCCCGGGGCGCGAGGCCGGCCAGTACCTCGGCAGCGGGTTCGACGCCGCCTACAAGGTGGTGCGCGGCCAGGACTCGACGATCGGCAGCCAGGTCGGCGGGCCGATCGGCGCCGCGGTCGGCTGGGGCGGCGGGTTCGCGGCGAACACCGCCCAGCAGCTCTGGGGCAAGAAGTAGCGCGCCGCCGGCCGAGCCGAGGTGCTACCCGCTGGTCAGTACGGCTGCGCGGTGTAGCCCTTCGCGCGCAGCGCGGCGACGTCGATCAGCGCCCCCGCGCCGAGCTCGAACTGCTTCTCCTGCGCGGCCTCGATGAACGTGCGGGTCGCGGAGTCCATCGCCTGCTCGAAGGTCGCCGGACCGCCGGTGAGCGTGGTCTCGAGGAAGTACAGCGGCAGCTTCGCCTTGTCGAACTTCGACGGCTTCCACGCGATGAACGCGTGGCCCTTCTTGAAGATCAGCACCGGCTGGAGCCCGATCGCCTCCATCAGGGAGGCGTAGATCAGCGTGCCCTCGAGGCACTGCGCGTTGGTCGAGGCCAGCACCTCGGCGGGCAGCCGCGTGCGCTGCACCGCGCCGCGCTCGTCGAAGATCCGCGGGTCCTCGACGTACGTCACGCCGTGCGCCTTGAGCTCGTCGAACAGCGCCTTGACCTGCACCAGCGTGCCCTGCTGCATGCCGCTGAACGCGTCGTGCTCGGACAGCCGGGCCTTCGCCTTCTTGATGAACGCGTCGATCTCCGGCGCGTTCGGGGTCACCCACGCCACCGCGTACTCGAACGTGTTGCGCAGATCGTCGCTGCCGACGATCCGGCGCAGCGGGAGGTTGTCGCGCGGCAGGACCTGGACGGGCAGCGTCTTGTCGAGCAGCGAGGCGTTGGTCCTGGGGTCGACCACGTGCACCGCGATCTGGCTGCCGCGCGCCGCGCGCAGCTTGGTGACGTCGAAGTCGATCTTGAGCGGCGGCGAGATCAGCCTCGTGACCTGCTTGCCCGGCGGCAGCGCGATCGTCTCGCTCATCGTGTCGGTGACCCCCGCGATCTCGACCGTCACCTTCACCGAGCGCAGCTTCTTGCCCTGGTTGACGAGGCGCAGCGTGACGAGCGCGTCGGCGTTGTCGAGCGTGTTCTTGATCTTGGTGCCGTTCGCGATCAGGTGGTAGGTGCCGAGCGCGAGCTCGCTCGCGTGATCCTCGTCGACGAACAGCTTCGCGTCGCGCGCCTGCTCGACGGCCGTCTTGAGCGCGGCCAGCTTGCTCGGGTCGCCGTGGACCTGCGCGATGAACGCGTCGATGTGCTTCATGTCGGCGTCGTAGGCGGCGTACTTGCCCAGGGCCGCGGCGGCGACCGCGTGGAACACCGTGTTCTTGAACATCGCCTCCGCCGGTACCGGCGTCATCTTCGCGAGGACCTCGAGCATCTTGCCCGACGCGACGAAGCAGCGCTCGAAGTCGTTCTTGTGGCAGCCGATGAGCGTCGCGGCGATCGTCAGGTTCGCCTTCTGCGACGGCAGCTTCGCCGCGATCTCCTTCAGCATCGCGAGCGCACGCTGGTCCTCGCCGAGCGCGAGGTACGCGTTGATCAGGTCATCGGCCTCCGCCTTGGCCGGGGCATGGTTCAGCAAGTACAGCGAGGCCTGGCTCAGCGCGTGCCACGACTTGTTGGCCTTCGCGCACCGCTGGAGCAGCACGCTGGCGGCGATGCGCTCGTCGGTCGAGAGCTTGTCCCCGGCGAGGCTCAAGGCGGTCGACAGCGCCGCGACGTGGCCGGTGCAGTCGCCCTGCTTGATCGCGAGCCGGGCGACGTTGGCCTGGGCCTCCGCCGGCAAGACGACCACGTCCTTCGCGAGCTCCTTGCCGGTCGACGGCGGCTTGGGCGGCGGTGGATCGGTGGGCGAGGCCGCGGCGAGGCCGCACACGCCGAGGGTCGAGATCACGATCAACAACGGCAGTCGGTGCATGCGAGGTCCTCGAACTCTAGCGGCGAAATCCCTGGACACGTCAAGGGGCGGTGCGCCGTGGGAAGCACCGCCGCCGCGGTCACTAATATTTTACCGCACGAGGTGAGAACAAACGATCGCGAACAGCGCTTGACATATCGAGGCGCCGAACAAGCACTCACGGGATCTGTGCGCTCTGCCACATCGAGGTGCGCTCACCCTCGGTCGGTGGTCCAACCGCGGACAGGTGTCCCATTCCGTACGATCCAGCGCAATGATCGCACGATAATCAGTTGTGTAATTTTTCATAGACAGCATTCTCGTGTTTGGTGTATTGCGGATACTCCACGTCAAAGGAGAGTCCATGAAGCGACTGATGATTGCGATCGTTGCGTTGGCACCCGCATGCGCCGTTGACACCAGCACCAGCACCACGGCCGATGAACTCGACTCGGCCGGCGGGCAGGGTGCGGCTGAACCGGCCGGGGCCAGGATTCAGTGGGCACGCGACGCACGGCCGACCGGCAACGCCGCCGCGTCGAACCTCGTCTATCACAACGGGCCCGTGATCACCGCGGGCACCGTCGTGCGGCCGATCTTCTGGGGCGCGAGCTGGGCTAACGCCGCCTTCGTCGGCGACAAGATCACCGGTCTCCAGGCGTTCTACGCCGGGGCGAGCGGTTCCAGCTACGGCGGGACCAACACGGAGTACACCCAGACCGGGGGTGCCCACGTCAGCAAGACGGTGACGCTCGGCGCCACGGTCGTCGATACGTCGACTGCGGCGAGGAGCGGCCAGAAGACGAGCACGATCCTCGCGGAGGTCTGCAAGGTGATCACGAGCCCGGTGGCCGGCGGTTACTACCCGGTCTACATCGACAACGCGCGCGGCGGCGCCGGGTACTGCGCCTGGCACAGCTCGGGGACGTGCAACGGCGTGCAGGTCCAGTTCGCGTTCTTCTTCAACCTCGATGGCGATGCTGGTTGCGATCCGGGCACGACCGGCGGCCACTCCCAGGGCCTGTCGGCGCTCGCGAACGTCACCGGCCACGAGTGGTCGGAGATGGTGACCGACCCGCAGCTCAATGCCTGGTATGACACGAGCGGCGCCGAGAACTCCGACAAGTGCGCGTGGAAGTTCGGCGCGAACCTGCTCAGCTTCACGAACGGCACCTCGTGGCGCGTCCAGGGCAACTTCTCCAATGCCGCGAACAACGCTGGCACCGGGTACGGCGGCAACATCGGTTGCATCGACGGTACCAACTAGCACGCTGGTGGTGACCCCGGCCTGCGGATAGGCCGGTAGGACCGCGATCGAGCGCCCGCCGTGGCGTCTCGTTCGCGGTCCTCGGCGTTTCCGGATGCCCCGAGCCGCACCGGTCACCGCGCCGCGGCGCGGATCGACGGCACGGTCGCGGCGACGGCCTGCCAGGCGCGGTCGTACGTGCGTGCGTACGCGGCCGGGCAGCGCAGCGGGTGGCTTACGCGATACAGCTCGCCGAACAGGTCGAAGTGGAAGCGCCCGGGCAGCGCGTTCCACAGCCGTGCGCGGCCGTAGGTGAGCGCGATCGGCCCGAGCGCGCCGTCGAGCACGGCGAGCAGGTCGGTCGCCCAGCACGCGAAGCCGGCGAGGTAGGCCGCCTCGCCGGCGTCCCCGATCGGCTCGAACGTGCAGCGGGTGGGCGCGTACGCGAAGCCGTGGTGGCCCGCGCCGCTCCGCGCCAGGATGACGAACGTCGGCGTGCGCTCGGGCAGCTCGCTGGCGAGCAGCGAGTGCAGGCTCTTGAACACGGGGCCGCCGACCAGCGACGCGGCGAGCTCGGTCAGCCGCGCGGCCAGCCGGTCGATCTCGCCCGCGGCCAGCTCGCGGCGCCCGGTGGCGGGGGCGTAGTCGGGCACCTCGCCGGCGGTGGTCCAGCCGCGAGCCGGCCAGGTGTCGCGCGGCGCGGTGGTGAGGAACGGCGCGCTCGGCTCGATCGCCTTGAGCTTGTTGGCCTGCATCACGAAGGTCTGGCCCGGGATCGCCGAGACGAACTTCTCCTTCTTGTAGATCTTCGCCATCATCCCGCAGGCCGCCTCGGTGTCGACGCAGAACACCCGCTCGTTCAGCCAGGCCTTGTCGCCGTGGAACGCGAACCCGCCGGCGCAGGTCAGCATCGCCGCCGGCGTGCCCCACCGCGTGCTGATCAGCTTGTGGCCGGTGCCCATCGCCAGGAAGAACTGCTGCGTGGCCTCGGTCCGGTCGCGCAGGTACTCGGCCATGTGGCTCCAGTCGAGCGCGTTGTTGGTCCAGGTCACCAGGCCTGGGCGCGCGGTGTGCGCGGCGGCCCACGCGACGTGCTGCTCCGTGATCGGGATATCGACCATCGAGAACAAGCTGCCGTGGCCCTCCGTGCTGCGGATCAGGTACGGCAGCGTGTCCCACTCGTCGCCGCAGTTGACCGTGACGTGATCGCCGGCGAACGGCATCGCCTCGAGATCGCCGATCCGGATCGCGACGCCGGGCACCCACGGGTGGACGGAGAAGCCCATCGTCGCGAGCAGATCGCGCGCGGCGCTCGACGAGCGCGCCGACAGGTAGACGGCGATCTTGCGATCGAGCCGGGCGAGCGACGGGATGTCGAAGTGATCGTCGTGCTCGTGGCTGAGCAGCAGGGCGTCGATCGGCGGGAACGCCTCGGCGGTGAACACGCGCGGCGGAAACACCCGGTAGTCGAGGGCGTGGAGGTCGCCGAAGTCCTCGCGCAGCAGCGGATCGACGAGGACGCACGTGCGATCGGTGCGAACCAGCCAGCCTTGATGCCCGAGGAACGTCGTGGCGAACAAGCGGAAAGCATAGGCCAATCGCCGGCGCCGGGGCAGCCTGGGCGATCGACTTGACGCCATGCGGTAGGTCACACCCGGGGGGCCTGACCCCGGGGTCTGCGAGCGGTCTCTGCTAGACTCGCCCGATGCGCGCAGCCCTGGCCCTCGCGATGGTCCCCCTGGTGGGGTGCTCGACGATCCTCGGGATCGACGATCCGAGCACCGGCCGCCGGATCGACGCCGGGGTCGACGCGCCCGACGCGCCGTCCGGCGATCACCTGCTGTTCAACCTCACCGACTTCTCGATGCCGCAGCAGCAGATGGTGCACTTCCACGTCCAGTTCGTGCATAACGGCGGGACGCCGGCTCCCGAGGACGTGACCGCGACGGCGACGTACCGCTCCGACAACACGTCCTACGTGACGGTCCCGGCGGCGGGCACGATCGCCAGCGGCGGGGCGCAGTTCGGCGTTGCGACGGTCACCGCCAGCCTCCCCGGCATGCCGGGCGTGGCCCCGGCGACGCTGCAGGTCACGGTCAAGCCCATTGCCTGTCATCCGGTGATCAACGAGTTCGTCACCGGGAGCGCGGTGAGTGCAGCCGACGAGTGGGTCGAGATCTACAATCCGTGCACGCGCACGGTCGATGTCAGTACCTGGACGCTGGACTACCGCGGCCCCAATACGACAGGCTCCACCGATGCGACCCTCATGGTCGCCCTCGCGGGAACGATGCTGCAAGGCGATCTCCGGCTGTACGCGGGGGTGGACTACACGGGGGGGGCCACCGTCACCGGCGCGTTGAACGGTGGCGCGAGCGGCGTCCTGGGCGGGGCCCAGGGCGCGGTCGGCCTGCGATCCGGACCGAAGGACACCGGGCCCCTGGTGGACTCGGTCGCGTACGGCGCCGTGACGCCGGGGCATCCGTTCATCGAGATGCACGCGATCACGATGCTGGGCAATGGCCTCAGCGCGTCGCGGGTGCTCGACGGCAGGGACGACGGTGACGGCACCGCGGACTTCGTGGTCGGTCCGACGATGACGCCCGGCGCGCTGAACGTGCCGTAGGCTGTGCGACGATGCGCGCCACCCCATGGCTGCATCCCCGTCCAATCCGCTGCTCGACGATCGTGACGTCGAGCTGATCCTCGATGAGGTCCTCGATCTCGGCCGGCTGTTGCGCCTGCCGTACTTCGCCGATCACGATCGCGAGACCTGCCAGCTGCTGATCGAGGCCACCCGCGATCTGGCGCGCGACACGTTGTTCCCGGCCTACCGCGCGCTCGACGCCGATCCGCCGCGCCTGATCGACGGCCGGGTCGTCGTGCACCCGCGGATGCGCGAGCTCTACGCGCGGCTGACCGCGCTCGGCGTGGTCGCCGGCCCGCGCCCGCACGCCGTCGGAGGCTCGCAGGTGCCGCTCACGGTGTTCTCGCTCGCGACCGCGTACCTGATGGCGGGGAACCTGTCGGCGTACGGCTACGTCGGGTTGACCCAGGGCGCGGCCCACCTCCTGGAGGCGTTCGGCGACGAGGCGCTGCGCACTGCCTACATGGCGCGGATGTACCGCGGCGAGTGGACCGGCACGATGGCGCTGACCGAGCCGCACGCCGGCTCGAGCCTGGCCGACATCACGACCACCGCCGAGCCGGCGCCCGGCGGTCATTACCTGGTGCGCGGCGCGAAGATCTTCATCTCCGGCGGCGATCAGGACCTCACCGACAACGTCATCCACATGACGCTCGCGCGGATCCGCGGCGCGCCCCCCGGCATGAAGGGCGTCTCGCTGTTCTGCATCCCGAAGCGCCGGTTCGAGGACGGCGCGCTGGTCGACAACGACGTCGCGGTCACCGGCCTCATCCACAAGATCGGGTGGCGCGGCCTGCCGAGCCTGGCCCTGGCGTACGGCGAGCGCGGCGATTGCCGCGGCTGGCTGGTCGGCGAGCCCCACCAGGGCATCCGCTACATGTTCCAGATGATGAACGAGGCGCGGATCATGGTCGGCCTCCACGGCGTGGCGACGGCGTCGGTCGCCTACCACGAGTCGGTCGGCTACGCGCGCGGGCGCACCCAGGGCCGGGCGGCCGGGGCCAAGGATCCCGCGGCGCCGCCGGTCCCGATCACCGCGCACCCCGACGTCCGCCGCATGCTGCTGCGCCAGAAGGCGATCGTCGAGGGCGGGCTCGTGCTGATCGCCCGGGTCTCGTCCTATTCCGATCTGGCCCACCACGCCGACGATCCGGCCGAGCGCGAGCGGGCGGGGCTCCTGCTCGATCTGCTGACGCCGGTGGCGAAGTCGTTCCCGGCCGAGCGCGGCTTCGAGTCCAACGCGCTCGCCCTGCAGATCCACGGCGGCTACGGCTACTCGAGCGAGTACCTGCCCGAGGCGTGGCTGCGCGATCAGAAGCTCAACACGATCCACGAGGGCACCACCGGGATCCAGGCGCTCGATCTGCTCGGCCGGCGCGCGGTCGCCAAGGGCGGCGCCGCGCTCGCCGCGCTGGG
>JAUKWE010047263.1:0-21128 GCA_032356425.1 Cumathamnion decipiens | reverse complement strand
GTGCGCTCCGCGGGGCCGCCCCCGCCCGCGCCGGACCTCGCCCCCGACGCCGCGGCACCGCGGCTGCTCGCGACGCGCGCGACCCAGGCGCCGACGATCGACGGCAAGCTCGACGACGCGGTGTGGCAGGCTGCCGCCGCCGAGGATCGCTTCGTGCAGAAGTCGCCGCGCGACGGCGGCCCGCCGAGCGAGCACACCCTGATGCGCGTGCTTTACGACGACGATGCGTTGTATGTCGCCTTCGAGTGCATCCAGCAGCGCGCCCCGGTGGTCGCCCGCCTGGCGCGGCGCGACCGCCCGGTGGAGTCCGACTTCGTCGCCATCAGCATCGATACCCGCCGCGACGGCACCAGCGCGTTCGAGTTCTCGGTCAACGCCGCCGGGTCCCTGAGCGACGGCATTCGCTTCGACGATACCAAGCTGTCCACCGACTGGGACGAGGTCTGGGAGGCACACATCGCGCGCACCGAGCGCGGGTGGTCGGCCGAGTTCCAGATTCCGCTGCGCATCCTGCGGTTCGACGCCGTCGAGGACCAGGAGTGGGGCTTTCAGGCGCGCCGGTACATCTCGATGCGCCAGGAGACCATCGAGTGGTCGCACATCCCGCTGACCACCGCGGGCGAGGTCTCGCACTACGGTCGCCTCGGCAACCTGAGGAAGCTCGCCCCCGGACACCGCCTCGAGCTGCGGCCGTTCGCGGTGGCGCGCAGCCGCTGGGTCGATCTGGCGCGGGACTCCGCGCTCGGGGGGGACCTGTCGGCGGGCCTGGACCTTCGCGTCCACCTCACCCAGAACCTCACCCTCGACGCCGCGTTCTATCCCGATTTCGCGCAGGCCGAGTCCGATCCTTCGGTGTTGAACCTGGCGACGTTCGAGCATGAGTATCCGGAGACACGCAGCTTCTTCATCGCCGGCTTCGATGTGTTCCAGAGCCCGGTTCAGCTGTTGTACTCGCGCCGGATCGGCCTGGCCCCACCGCCCCCGGCGGTGCGCGACGGCGAGACCGCCGCGTCGCCCGAGCCCACGAAGATCTACGCCGCCGGCAAGCTGGCCGGCACCCTGGGATCGCGGGTGACGGTCGGCGCGCTGGCGGCGGTCACCGGCCGCAACGAGGTGGGCGTGCAGTCGCCCGCCCCGGGCACGTCGTCGTCGCGGCTGGCCGCTCCCGTGACCGCCCAGGAGGCCTTGCGCCTGCGGGTGGCGCTGGGCCAGAACGCATCGCTGGGCTTGCTCGGCACCGCCGTGAATCGCTTCGAGCCGGTCGGTGACTATCCTCCGAGCGGAGATCCGTCACAACCCGCGACGGTGCTCTGCCCCGACGGGGCCGTGCAAGCGCGCGGCCGGCGGTGCTTCCACGACGCCTACGTGACCGGCCTCGACGGCCGCTGGCGATCGCCCTCGGGGGCATATGCGTTCAGCGCCCAGGGCCTGGTCTCGGCGATCTCCGCGGGGCCGGCGCGCCGGATGCTCGATGGCACCGTGATCGGGCCCGGCGACCTCGGCTCCGGCGGCAGGCTCGACCTCGCCAAGGAGGGCGGCCATGTCCTGGCCAGCGTGGGCTTCGAGGGCCGCAGCCGGCGCCTCGACTTCAACGACCTCGGCTTCATGGACCGGCAGGACCACCTCTACACCACGGCCTACCTCGGATACCGGATGTTCGATCTGCTGCCCCACGTCCTCGAGACCAGCGTCAGTATCAGCGTGTTCGATCACCGAAATCTCGATCGGCTGAACCTCCTGCGTGGCTATGCCGTGCGCACCGATTGGAAGCTCGATAGCTTCTGGACCTTTGCCGCCGAGGCCTATGCCGTGCCGAGGTACTTCGACGACCGACAGATCGGCACGGGCGCGGCGCTGCAGCGCGCCGACCACCTCGGCCTCGATCTGCACATGCGCAGCGATCCGCGGGGCTGGATCGCGGTCGGCCTGGACAGCGAGGTGCACCGCAATGTCAACGGCTCCTATGTCACCCTCAACGGCAGCCTCACCGCGCACGCGCTGCCCCAGCTCGAGCTGGAGCTCCTCCCCCAGCTCATCTACGCCGCAGGCGAGCCGCACTATGTGGGTACCGGCGCAGCTCCGGACGTCCTGCTGTTCGGCAAGCAAGATGCCAGGAGCGCCTCCACCACGTTGCGCGCGAACTACACGTTCACACCTCGCCTGTCGCTGCAGTGCTATTCGCAGCTGTTCCTCGCCGCCGAGCACTACCCCAGCTTCATGTCGTACCTCGTCCAGCCCGACCAGCCGCGGCCGCACATTCGCCTCGAGGACCTCGTGCCCGCCGGGCCCCCGAGCGCCAACCCGGATACCGAGCTGACCTCCTTGCAGATCAACGCGGTGCTACGCTGGGAGCCGCTGCCAGGCTCGACGTTGTTCCTGGTGTTCACCCGCAGCCACGCGCCCGAGCACGTGCTGGCGAACGACGAGCGCGCCGGCCTGCACCTCTCGGCGCTCCGGGCCGGCCCCGGCCTCGACCAGCTCCTGCTCAAGTTCGTTTACTGGCTGGGCTGACTGACGTACCGCGTCGTGAACGTACGATTGCACATATTATATGACATTGGAATCAGCGAACCTCAGAGGTACATTCGAATGGATTCCCGCCGCGACCATGACCACCAAACCACGCATCCGGAGGCCCGATGAACCAAGCATACTCCCCCTGGATCGTCTATCCGAAGGTGATCGATCCGAAGCTCCTCCACCGCCGGAGGCAAAAGGCCCTGGACTCCGGCCTGGTTCACCTCACGGACACCGAGGTAGGCGTCCGGGTCTCGGAGGGGATGTTCTTCCGTGACAAGGCCCTGGGCGCCGCCCTGGGCGCCGTCGTGCACAAGGCGCAAGCCGATCTCTCCATCAAGCTCGACTGGACGACGATGGGGAAGCTGCAGATGACTCGCTATCTCCCCGGCGGCAAGTACGACTGGCACGTCGATAACGACTTCCTGCTGGAGCCGACCGGCTTGCAGCGAAAGTGGACGGTCGTGGTGGGGATCAGCCGGCCACGCGCCGACTTCACCGGCGGCGGACTCCAATTGATGTGGACGAACGCCACGCAGCATGCGGTCGAGCTCGACGAAGGTGACGCGGTGGTGTTCCCCTCGACGTTGCTGCACCGGGGCCGGCCGGTCGTGAAGGGCGAGCGCTGGATCCTCGTCGGTTGGGCGCAAGGCCCCGCGTTGCGGTGAGCGCAGCGGCCGGGGCGACTCACGGCTGCGAGTAGAAGTAGTACTTGGCCGTGTACGGCACCTCGGTCGTCTTGCCCGTGGTGCACGCGCCGGCCGGGGCGACGCCGCCGGTGGTGTCGAGCCGCTGGATGAACGCGACCTTGGCGAACACGCCGGTGCCGGACGTGTCGGCCGCCTCGAGCCGCAACAGCGGGATCGAGCCCGCGTTCGCCACGCTGGACGGCTTGGCGCCATGGACCCGGCTGCCGTCCTTGGCCTCCCAGTACGGCCCCGGCGGCAGGTTCTTGTCGGCCCCACCGAAGTGGGTGGCGATCGTCGTGCCGGCGTCGTCGACCAGATCGGCGCGCGACGCATGGAGCTTCCACGCGGGGGCGCCGGGCTTCTCGGCGGCACACTCGTAGATCTGGACGCCCTTGGCGACGGCCATGTACGTGAGCTTGTTGCCCTCGGGGACCGCGAGCGCTGCGGCGACCACCGGCGCCACGAGGGCGGTCGCCGGGCGGCCCATGGGCCTGGTCACGGGCTGGGCCGTCGGGCCCGTCACGGGCTGGGCCGTCGGGCCCGTCGCGGTGCCCGCCGCCGGGTCGGGCGCCGCGACGTCCTTCGGGGCAGGACCTGTACCTTGCTTTGCGCAGCCGACCACGCACATGACCAGCGCCAACCGTCGAGCTCTCATCGAAGCAGCCTCCCTCTCGTATGGGCGGCGACTATACGAGAGGGAGCCCGACCGGGTCGCGCGCCGGGTGCGCCAACCGTTCGCGGTGGCGCCGGACCGGCGCACGCGCCGTCGGGTTCTGCTAGCGTCCCCGCGATGGCGTTTGTCCCGCTGGTTCCGATCGGTGACCCGCTCACCAAGCTCGTCGACGAACGCACCGCCGATGACCAGCGCGCGGCGCTGGGGGTGCTCGAGCAGCGGCTGCGCGCGCGGCGGCGCGAGGTCGAGGCCGGCTGGGGCCCGACGTACATCGACCGCGTGCACAAGAAGGGCAAGCTGACCGCGCGCGAGCGCTTGGTCCGGCTCGCCGACCCGGGGACCCGCACGTTCGAGGTCGGCACGTTCGTCAACTACGGCGAGGTGTACCCCGGCGAGCAGAAGTCACCCGGCGCGGGCGTCGTGACCGCGTTCGCGCGCGTCGAGGGCCGCTGGTGCATGGTGATCGCCAACGACAACACCGTCGCGTCGGGCGCGTGGTGGCCGCGGACGCCCGAGAAGATCCAGCGCGCGCAGATGATGGCGCTGCGGCTGCGCGTGCCGGCGATCTACCTGGTCGACTGCAGCGGGCTGTTCCTGCCCGAGCAGAGCAAGAGCTTCCCGGGGGCGCGCGGCGCCGGCCACATCTTCAAGATGAACAGCCTGCTGTCCGCCGGCGGCGTACCGCAGATCGCCGGCGTGTTCGGCGACTGCATCGCGGGCGGCGGCTACATGCCGATCATCTCGGATCGCGTGTACATGACCGAGCAGGCGTACATGGTGATCGCCGGCGCGGCGCTGATCAAGGGCGCGAAGAGCCAGAAGATCACCTCGCTCGACATCGGCGGCCCGGAGGTCCACGTCCACGAGTCGGGGTGCGCCGACGTCCGGGTTCCGGACGACGAGACCTTGATCGCGTGCATCCGGCGCGACGTCACCCGGCTGCCGTCGTCGGGCGCCGACTTCTACCGCGGCGAGCTCGCGGCGCTCGATCCGCGGTTTGCGGCCGGCGAGCTCGCGGGCCTCCTGCCGGTCGATCACCGCGAGGCCTACGATGCGTACCAGGTGCTGGCCCGGCTGGTCGATCAGTCGCTGTTCTGGGAGGTCATGCCCGAGGTCGGCGAGGAGATGATCTGCGGCGTCGGCCGGATCGCCGGGCTCTACGCCGGCTTCGTGATCAACCGCCAGGGCCTGGTCGGCGATCCGGAGGATCCGTCGCGGCGCCGCCCCGGCGGCATCCTGTACCGCGCCGGGATCGCCAAGATCAGCGCGTTCTCGCGCGCGTGCAACGACGACGGCCTGCCGCTCATCTGGCTGCAGGACATCAGCGGGTTCGACATCGGCCACCAGGCCGAGGCCCACGGCCTGCTCGCCTACGGCAGCTCGCTCATCTACACCAACTCGACGAACACCACGCCGATGTTCACGGTCCTGCTGCGCAAGGCCTCGGGCGCCGGCTACTACGCGATGAGCGGCCTGCCCTACGACCCGGTCGTCCAGCTGTCGACCTGCCTGTCGCGGCTGAGCGTGATGGAGGGCCGGACGCTGGCGATCGCGGCGTTCAACACCAAGCTCGACGACGACTTCCAGATCATGGCGACCGATCCGGCCGAGCGCGCCCGGATCGAGGCCGGCATGCGCGAGACGGAGGCGCGGATCGAGGGCGACATGGATCCGTTCGTCGCCGCCCGCCAGCTCGACACCGACGAGATCGTCGAGCTCGGCGAGCTCCGCGACTACCTCGGCGCGCTCGTCGAGATGGCCTACCAGAGCACCGGGTATCGCCGGGTCAAGAACCCGCGGATCTGGTCGATGCACGACCTGCACGTGCTGGTCGGGGGCCCGCGGTGAGCCGGCTTTCCGAGCGCACCCTCGAGCTCCTGGCCGACGAGCTGCCGCCGCACGCCGAGGGCCGCCGGTGGCACCTGCGGAGCCCCTCGCCCGGCTGGTTCCGGCCGCTGGTCGCGCCCGCGTCGTGGTGTGGCCCGGGCACGGCGGTCGGCACGCTCGACATCCTGGGCCGCCCGAACCTCCTCGTCGTGCCGCCGGGCGTCGCGGGCGCCGCGGAGACCGTCGCGCCGGGCGGGCCGCACGCGGCAAGCAGCCTGGCGCCGCGCGCCGTCGCCTACCGCGATCCGATCGTGCTGCTGACCAGCGCGCCGATGACCGCGGGGGCCGGTCCCCCCGCCGCGGACGCGGTCGACGCCGCGCACACGGCCGACGGCCTGGTGTTCCGGGCCCCGACCAGCGGCCGGTTCTACGGCCGGTCGGCCCCGGACAAGCCGCCCTTCGTCGTCGAAGGCGGCGTGCTCGCGCAGGGTACGACGATCTGCCTGCTCGAGGTCATGAAGACGTTCCACCGCGTGACCTACGGCGGGCCCGGCCTGCCGGACACCGCGCGGATCCGCCGCGTGCTCGTCGCCGACGGCGATGACGTCAACGCCGGCGATCCGCTGCTCGCGCTCGCGTAGCTACGGCAGCTTGGTCAGGTCGGTCGTGCGCAGCTCGTCGTACGTGGTGAAGCCGACCGCCGCGTGGGCATCGAGCAGCGGCTGGACCTCGCTCGCATAGTCCGGCATCTCGATGAAGATGCGATCGGCGGGCAGGTGCGTGCTGGCGTAGGCAGTGACGTCGCTGGCGCGGTTCCCCACGCCCGCGGCGATCTGGAGCCCGGCGCCGGCCAGCGCCGCGAGCGTCGACGTCTTGTAGTCGACCGTGTCGCTGCCGGGCAGCGTGAGGAACGACGGCGACAGCCGCACCGGGCCGCGCGGGAACCCCTTGTGATCGAGCCAGGCGCGCGTGGCCGTCGTGTACTGGTTGCCGCGGGCGGTGACGTAGATCAGCTGGTAGCCCTTGGCGATCGCGGCGGCGTAGGCGCCCGAGGCGCCGGCGCGCGCGCCGGGCTCGATGCCGAGCGTGATGGTCTCGAGGAACGCGTTCTCCGACGAGGTGAGCGTCCCGTCGACGTCGGACACGATCAGCGGGCTGGCTGCCGGGGCGACGTAGCCGAGGAAGCCGACCCCCGTGCGATCGCCCGCGACCGAGACGAACAGGTCGCGCATGCCGATCGGCAGGCGATCGCCGCCGGACAGCCCGAGCGCGAAGTGGCCCTCGCCATCGGTGCGTGCGGTCCCGACCGAGCGCCACTGCCCGGCGCGGCACGCGAACACGTTGACGTCCTCGTCCTCGAGCGCCTTGTCGGCGATCGTGTACGAGATCCAGCCTTCGAGCGTCTGGGTCGTGCTCGCGGCCGAGGTCACGAGGTCGAACCCGCGATGCCGCGGGTCGCCCAGGAGCGAGATCAGGCTGCTCGAGAAGTGATGGAAGCTGCCGGCCTTGCCGGCCGCGGGAGCGCTCGCGCAGCGGACGTCCGGGACCAGCGTGGCCGCGCCCTCGGCCGTGCCGGCCCCCGGGCCCAGGGCGCCCTCTTCCGGATCGGCGCTGACCGGCCCTGCATCGCCGGTCGCACACCCGACCAAGACCGTGGCAACGATGAGCGAGATCGTTTTCATGGCAGCGCCGAACTGCACGGACCGGGCCTGGATGCCCCCTCGAACATTCGCGGGCTTGGCGACCGACGCACCCGGGAACGGCTGATCGAATCGCCAGGACCTGGGGCCTGGCGGCTGATGGCCTTGCCACCAGGTGACGGTGACGGTGACTCAGTTGACTCGGTGCATCAGTACGTGATGTACGGGCCGCTCGCGACGTCGACATCGTCCTCGGCCTCGTCATCGATCACGGCGGGCGACGCCAGGGCGCCCTGCAGCACGAAGATCTTCACGGCCGAGGCCGGGATCCGGGCGTTCGGCGCGATCCGGCGGAGGATCGACAGCACGTTGCGCTGGATATCGTCGACCTCGGTCACCGCGGGCCCCGGCTTGATGATCTTGCCGATCCAGCGCTCCTTGTCCTTCTCGTCGCCGATCTCCATGACGCGAAGGAACTCCTCCGAGCTGCCATCGAAGTACTTCTTGTCGCCTGGCTTCGACAGCGCGAGCCCCTCACGGAGCTTGCTGTCGATCTTGGTGGCGAAGAACAGAGACGTGCTCTTGTCGAGTTTCATGTCGTGGGATCCGTCCGCAACTATCGGGCTGGTTCGGGGACAAGGATTCGAACCTTGATGAGCAGCTCCAAAGGCTGCTGTCCTACCATTAGACGATCCCCGATCGGGACCGACGATACCGCAGCCGCGCCCCTGGGGCTAGCGATGTTCCTGATTTCGTTGGGAGCTTGCGGGGATCCGGCGCTCGGTGAGCCGTGGCAGGGCCACCCGCCGGAGGGCACACGTTACCCCGGAAAGCAGCCGAGGCTGCCCCCCATCACTGCAAGCAGGTGACGAACTCGGCGTCGTAGCGATCGAGCTGGGCTTGCGTGAGATCACCGGCGGCGACCGCAGCCCGAAGCGCTGCGAGCTTGGTGCGATACTGCTCGCGTGTAAGACTTCCCGCTACACACAGCTTTTGCTTGCGGACCACACCAACCAGCTGAGCCCGCGCCGAGCGCGAGGACTGGCGATCGTTTGCCGTGATCGCGATCTCGATCGGTGCATCGATCGCGAGGTCGCGAGGGATCAGGATCGGCACATCGAAGATCGCACTCCCTGCCAGCGCGATCGGCTGCGCCTGGGAGCGGACCGGTGTACCGTCGGCGATCGACACCTCGAGGTCGACGGCCTTCGCGGCGGCGTCCCCGGTATTGTTGACGACGCAGCGCACCCTGGGGTCCTCGCCGGCATCCAGTTCGGGGCGCGCACCGTTGTGGCCGACGATCCAGCAGCGCACGGCGAGCTTCGGCGCAGCCTGCGACGCGGTGATCGGTATGCGGCGGCTGACGTTGCGCGGTGCGAAGCCGTTGCCTTCGGCGAGCACGAGCACGAGCATGGCGTCGGGCGAGGCCTCGGAGGCCGGGACGGTCATCTGCAGCCGCCGGATCTTCCCAGCACCGGGCTTGATCATGCCGAACGCCAGCCGCTGGTCATGCAGGCTGGCCACGCTCGACCGCGTGGTGGCGACGACCCGGTACGCCGTACCGGCGCCCCGATTCGAGATCCGCACGACCAGCGTGGCGTCGCCTCCGGCGTGCAAGGCGCCATCGGCCACCTCGAACGTCGTGACCTCGAGGCTCGGCGCCGCGCCGCCGCGCAGCAACTCCGGCTCGGTCTCGGTCTCGGCGCCGATCAGCGTGAGGATCCGGCCGGCCTCGGCCGACGTCGGCGTCCAGCGCGCCGTGGAGATCGTCCACGGACGCGTGACGACGGTAGCCGCGTCGTCGGCGAGCGGATCGAGGCCGCTGTGCTTCCAGTCGACCTGGAACGAGAGGTGACTCGCATCCACCCAGGCGCCCTGGACCATGGTGTGCCATGGCGTCTCGGCGACCACCTGGATCACCTGGAGGTGAGCGCGATCGCAAGGGCCTTTGGTCTTGGGATGCGTGCCGTACACCACCGATACACGTCTTACCGTGCACGGCTCGGCGAGCGCGAGCTCCAGCTCTCCGGCCGGCGACAACGTGAACGTTCCCCCGAGGTCGAGGTGTGTATCTACCGGCATCTTGCCCGTGAATGGCTGCGGTTCGGTGGGCTGCACCGACGCACATGCAAGGGCAGCCAGCGAACACAGGAGCGTACCGACGAACGTGGTGGGGATGGCGCGCATACTCACAACTTGGCTACGAGGGCCGTCTGAAGGCGATCGAACTCGGCGTTGCTGATCGCGCCGGCGTCGCGACAGGCCTTGAGGTTACCGAGCGCGGCGCTAACGGCACCCGGAACAGGCACGGCGGCCTCGTAGACCGCAGCGAAGTCGGCCTTGCTGCACTTGCGTGGCGCCGTCGGCGCACCGGCCGGTGGGGTGGGCGTCGGGTGGGGCAGCGGCGGGAGCGTCGTTTGGGGCGGTGGAGGCGGTGGAGCGGCGGATCCCGGCGCCGAAAGTACCGGTTGCGTCGTCGGCATCCTGGAGCCGTTATCGTGTGGCCTCGGCGGCTTCGGCGGCTTCGGCGGCTTCTCTACCGGATCGCGCGTCACCGCGGGCGTGGAGACAACGGGCGGTGCTTTCTCGACGACCGTCTCCGGCGGAGCCGCGTCGATCGGGTTCGTTGCTAAGGCAGTCGCTGGGCCGGGTGCAGGCGTAGGTGGCACGACGGCGGCGGCCGATCCTGCGTCGAGCGAGCTCGCGATCTTCGTGGTCGCGGTACCGGGCGGCTCGACCGCCGCTGCCGACCCCGCCGATCCTGCCGACCCTGTCTCATGGGGCGTCCCGGTCACGCTGCTGGCGTCATGGTTGCGCGTCCCGACGAGCGCGATCCCCATCCCCACCGCGCCGAACACGAAGCCCCCCGCGATCCATCGACCGATCCTGAATGACCGTGCTGATCCGGCTGGAAGCTGACCGGCACTCCTACCAAGCGTCGTCGGCACCGCGTAGCTCGGCGGCACGAGCGTCGGTGGCACGGGCGTCGGTGGCACGGGGGCATACGTCGGCGGCCCGCTCTCCAGCGCTCCGTGTTCAGCGCCTTGCGCGGGCGGCCGTGCGGCCTCGACCGGAACCTGCGGTAGGAGCTGATTTATCGCCGCCGCGAGCTCCCCCATCGAGGAGAAGCGATCCGCGGGTGCCTTGGCCAGACAGCGCCCTACGAGCGCATCGACGTTCGGCGGAATCCCCGCCATCCGCGACGACGGTGCCGGCGCCACTTCGCGGATATGCGCCGCGATGATGTCGCCCACGCCCTCGCCTTCGAACGGCGGCCTGCCTGTGATCAAATGAAACAGCACGCAGCCGAACGAGTAGATATCGGAGCGATGGTCGATCTCCGCGAGCCCACGACACTGCTCGGGCGACATGTACACCGGCGTCCCCATCAACATGCCAGTGTTCGTCTTGATCTTGCTCGGATGATCATCGGATAGCTTCGCGATCCCGAAGTCGAGGATCTTCGAGCGCTCGCCGGACGCGACCTCGCCATCCCGCACCAGAAAAATGTTCTCCGGCTTGAGATCGCGGTGGATGATGTTCTGCGCGTGTGCCGCGGCCAGCGAGCTTGCAATCTGCCGGCACAACCGTAGCGCCTCGTGCACCGGCAGCCTACCGAGCCTGGCGAGCCGCTGATCGAGCGGCTCACCCTCGAGCAACTCCATCACGATGTACGCGCTGCCGTCGGTGTGATAGCCGAAGTCGAAGACCTGCACGATCCCCGGGTCATTGATCGTCGTGACCGCGCGCGCTTCGTTGAAGAACCGGCTGATGTCGGCCCGTGCGCTGAACATCGGCAGCAGCACCTTGATCGCCGCGCGCCGCCCGAGCAGCATGTGCTGCCCGAGATACACTACGCCCATTCCGCCCTTCCCTAGCTTCCGGACGATCTGGTAATTCCCGATGACGACGCCGATCAAACGAGCACCCTGCGCCTTGCTACCCTACTACAGTGTTGTTCTACAACAGGGCCGGTTCTACAGAATGTCCAGAATTCCGTATTTGCTGTATTTTGCGATCTGTAGTGGAATTGCGCGACTTAGTACACCCCACCTCCTGCTGGAAAAATCCAGCACTCATGTGCGCCGATTGGATGGGTGCTGACGGCACGCCGAACTTGACGCGAGCGCCCGTGCCGGCGTCTGATCGGCTCGAGCGCCGGCTAGCGCAGTCATGACCGGAATACCGCATGCATATGCACTTCTCGCACGATGCCCTGCGTCCCCGGACCATTCCCGCGCACAACGTTCTGCCGGATCGAGATCGGGGATGTGCTGCGCGTGCACCGCGGAGGCAAGCGCGCCCTCTGCCGCATCGGAGCCCTCGTAGATCGACAACCGCGGGGCCTGGCACGCTACCAGCCCACCGCGATGCCATGGGCGACGTCGAAAGCCTGCCTGCGCCCCGGACTGCGAGCCCGAGATCTTCGAACGTACCTCGCTGAGCCCGCTTCCGACCGCATAATCATGCGCTAGATCAATAACTTGCACACGGTATGGGTGGGAGGTGGCGTACGCCACGAGAGCGCCAGGCCGGTGCGAGATCCGCGCCGTGCCCCTTGCCTAAACGGCTTCGAGCCTTTAGGTTCTCGGCCCTTGGCGGGGTAGCTCAGGGGTAGAGCAGGGGTCTCATAAGCCCTTGGTCGGCAGTTCAAATCTGCCCTCCGCCACGACTTTTTCGATGGGACCGGCGTTTGCTGCCCGGTTGTTGCCCAAGTCATCCGCCCGCCCGCCCGCCCGCCCGCCCGCCCCGCCAGGCCCCCTCACCGGCCGCCCCGCCATGCCCCTCACCGCTAGCCCGCCATGCCCCTCACCGCCCGCCCCGCTTCGTGGGCAAGCTCGATTCCTCGATCTGGTCGAGCGCGGCTGAAATCGAGCCCCGGGTGTTCCTTCGTCATGGAGCACGTCGGCAATCGTGCGTGGCCACTGCTCGATCGTGTACACCGTCGCGACTTCGGCCATGCGCTTGCGATTCGGTTTCTCCCCCTGGACCAATCGCGTCTCCAGACGTCGCGGCGTGGTTTCCGCGGCCTTGCGCGTTGCCTCGCGCAGATCGCGATGCAGGGTCGCGATGCCCTTGGCGTCGAAGCTCAGGACCATCAGATCGTCGGTATCTTCGGGCGGACAGCGCCGGTCGCGATAGAACGCGTCGAAGTCGCGCGCAGCGCGGATCGCTAGCTCCTCGACCTGTCGCTTTGGTACGTCCGCGCCACTTTGCTTCCTGATCAACTCGACGACCTCGTCGAACGATGCGCGCGGGGCCTCCTCGGCGACGATCCGGCGCACCTCGTACGAGTACTTCTCGTCGGGCAATTCCATCGCCGCATCCAACGGCGCCAGGCCGTCGGTGCCGGGCGCTTGATACAGCATGCGCTCGAACGGGATCTCTCCGAACTTTGTCTCCACTTTCCGAGATCCTCGTCGGACGTCGCCACGCTCGATGCCTTTGATATCCCGGACCTCGACGCTGCGCTCCTGCGCCGAGCGCAGATCAAAGTGCGCTTGCATCATCGTGCGCAACACCTCCCGCCCCTGCGTTTCGAGCATCCGCTCGATCTCGTGCAGTGGTGCGTGCATCGCGTCCTCGCTGCTCAACGCGTCTTCGAGCTTCTTCATGCCTTGCCGAGAGTCGCAGAACGGACTGTGCTTGGCGATCGTGCTGGCGTGCGCGGTGGACATGGGCCCGAGATGACCCCCGCACCTCTCGAGCTTCAATATCGTAACTATGCACGATGCTACCTCTGGATCTCTTCACGCGCGAGTGCATAGCATCAGCCTCGTACGTGTCGCGATGCTGCCCGGTTCACGCGTGAGTGCATAGCATCAGCCTCGTACGTGTCGCGATGCTGCCCGATCTATTCACGCGAATGCATAGCATCAGCCTCATACGTGTCGCGATGCTGCCCGGATCTCTTCACACGCGAGTGCATAGCATCAGTCTCATATGTGTCGCGATGCTGCATGCTCTAGTCGCGGCCCGCTGGCTATCGGTCCGAACAGCTCCATCGCGATCAACTTCGCGGAATCGGTCAACTTTTCACCGTTGCAAAAGATCCGCACCCATCGTCAATGGCTGGTGCTGCCCTGGCGACTCGGGCGGATCAGGGGCGAGCGACTACGAGGCCCTGGCGCCGGTGGTGTTCGCGAACCGGCGGATCACCTTGGTGAGATCGATCGCGCGCGTGAGGCCGGCGGCGCTGACGCGCGTCGCCTCGTCGGCGGCCGGCATCTCCGCCGGGGTCAGGAGCTCCCGCGGACGGCAGGTGATGAGGATGATCTGGAGCCGCTGCGAGGCGGCGCGCAGCGCGTTGTTGAACCACGCCACCCGATCCGGGTCGCTCTGGCTCAGGTGATCGTCGAGGACGATCGCGGCGTTGAGGTGCTCGGCGATGCATAGCCGGAGCAGGGTCGCGAGCTGGTCCTGCGTCCCGGCCGAGAGCACGTTCAGCTCCCGGATCTCGCCGGCGGCGTGCAGGCCTTCGGTCTGCGGGTGCGCCCCGAGCTCGAGCGAGCCGTAGCGGCCTCCCGTGAGCTGCTGGAACCGCTGGCTGACGGGGCCGGCGAGCTGGCGGCCGAGGTGCTGGCCTTCGCTGGACTCGGCGCTCCGGAGGGTCTCGGCGAGGAGCTTCCAGCCATCGAACTCGACCTCGAGGGTGCGCTCCCGCTCGCATGGGTGGGGGACCGATGACATTCGCATGCTGCCACCGCCACCTATCAGCCTCAGCAGCGCGGCAGCGCGGCTGCGCGGCTCGGGATGGCGCCGGTCTCGCTGTCGCACTGGATCGGGCGGCGCAAGCTGCCGATGCACGTCGTGTCGTGACGCTGGAACTGACCTTGCTACGTTTCAGCGAGACCGCTTACCCGGGAGCGTCCCCCGAGCAGGTACACCGCGAACGAAGCGAGCCAGTGCTCGCCCATGTAGTCGCCGGTCGCGACGTGGGCGAGGCCGGCTGCCGTGTGGACCTCGGCCGACGCGGTCAGCTCGGCGCGTAGCGCATCGTCCACGGGCAAGGCGCTCGCGACCGCGCGCAGGCACCACGCGCGCGACAGGTTCAAGCCGTCGAGGTGCGCGAGCTTGGAATCGCTGCGATCCGAGACGATTGCCGGCTGCTGCAGCGCCGGCGGCAGCCCGCGCGGCAGGAACCCGTGCAGCCAGGCCGCGAAGTCGGCCGGCGGCAGCACGCGGCGCATGAGATCGGCCTCGACCAGCGACGGCGACAGGAAGTCCTCGCCGCCCGGCTCCCAGGCCGCCGGCACATCGCGATCCAAGGCGTAGTACGTCGTCGCTCGCTCGACGAGCAGCGCCGCCAGCTCGGCGTGGCCGGTGGCGCGGGCATGGTCGAGCGCGAACGCGAGGCCGAACGCCGTGTTGGCATGCACGCCGGTGCGGATCGGATAGGTCTGCCTGGGCAGGAACGCGAGGTAGCGCAGGGTGATCGCCTCGGTCAGGGGCGAGAGGTGCGCCGACCACCGGCGGGCATCCGGGTCGTCCCAACCGTGGAGCTCCGTGGCGAGCTGGAGCAGCCACGCCCAGCCGTAGGTGCGCTCGAACGACCGGCGATGGGCACCCGCGAAGTAGGCGACCTCGGTGGCGATGTTGCCGGCGGTCAGGTTGGCGTCGAGCGCCGCGCGGATCTGCGCGGCCTCGGGCAGCCCCGGGACCGTGCGCAGGAGGCGGACGAGCATCCAGTGGGCATGCACCGCGGAGTGCCAGTCGAGGCAGCCGTAGAACGCGGGGTGCAGCTCGCGGGGCCGCTTCACGTCGTCGGGGCTGTTGACGACGTGCTGGATCACGTTCGGCAGCTCGCGCTGGAGGCAGGCGAGCGCGAGCCGCGCGAAGTGGCCGGCCTGATCCGGCCGCAGCACGGCGCTCACGGCGCTCACGGCGCTCACGGCACCCCGAGGATCTTGTGGAGCTGCAGCGACAGCCGCCAGCGTGGCCGCGCATGGATCAGCGCGAGCGTGCGGGCGAGGTGGTGATCGTAGCGAGCGTCCATCCAGGGCTGCACGAAGTAGTGCTCGCAGCGCCACCGCGCGGCGTGGCCATCGAGCACCGCCTCGTCGACGCTGTCGTCGATCACGACCTTGACCTCGTCGGCGGGCAGCCGATCGGCCAGCGCGACGCGCGCGGGGTGATGCTGCGGCTTGGGCGAGACCGTCAGCCAGTCGACCGGCCCGGCGAGCGGCCGGGTCCCGTTGGACTCCATGTGCACGCGAAACCCGGCGCCGCGGATCACCGCGGCGAGCGGGGCGTCCCATTGCAGCGTCGGCTCACCGCCGGTGACCACCACGTGGCCGGTGTGGCCGACATCGAGCGCGCGCAGCCGCGCGACGATCTCGCCGGCGGACAGCCGCTGCGCGCCGTCCGGCGAGAAATCTGTATCGCAGCCCGGGCACGCGAGGTTGCAGGCGGCAAACCGCAGGAACACGACCGCGCGGCCGGCGTGCGCCCCCTCGCCCTGCAGCGTGGGTCCGAACATCTCCTTGACGAGATAGCGGCGATCCGACATCGACGAGATGCTATAGCGCACCGGTGAGCCGCTGCGCATGGCCTGTCCTGCCGATCCTGGGGACCCTCGCGATCCTCGCGATCCTGCCCGCCGCGTGCGGCAAAGGCAGCGCCACGACCGCCGGTGCGCCCGCCGAGCCGCCGAGGCCCCCGGGCACCGGCAGCACGCAAGCCACCGCCGGGCCCGCCGCCGGCAGCGCAGCAGCAGCCGGCCCGGCGGCCACGGCGTGCGAGCCGCTGGCGTTCGCCGAGTCGACCCCGGTGCCCGAGGCGTCGGGCGCGGCGTGGCTCGTGATCGACGGCAAGCGGGAGCTCGTCGTCATCGGCGACAGCGGCAACCACGGCGCCTACGGCATCGTCGATCCCGAGACCGGCGCGACGATCGAGACCGGCCGCCTGCCGCTGTCCGTCGAGGCCAGCGATGATCTCGAAGGCGTCGCGGCGCGCGGCGACAAGATCTACGGCATCACCTCCTCGGGCTGGATGCGGGTGTGGCAGCGCACGGGCCAGGGCTTCGAGCTGCTCGAACCGCCGTATCCGATCGGCCCGGTGGACCTGCCCGACACCAAGAACAACGACCGCGCCCCCGAGGGCGACGGCATGGTGTGCAAGGGCACGATCGTCAACTGCGGCCGCAACTACGAGGGCCTGTGCCTCGCACCGGCGCCGCGCGCCGGCGGCTGCCTCGGGTTCGCGGCGTCGAAGGCCGACGGTCACCTGTACTGCCTGACCGAGGCGGCCGGCAAGCTCGTGGTCCATCACGACCGCGCGATCGCCATCACCCGGCCGGGGGCCCTGGCGGACTGCGCGTTCGGCGACGACGGCACGCTGTGGGTCGGCAGCAACCTGTTCGATCTGGGCAACGTCTACCGCGTCACGCACTGGGAGGATCCGGCCGCCGCCCAGGTCGAGCGGGTCGCCCCGCTGGCGATCGGCTTCCCCGAGGGGATCGCGGTGCGCGGCGACGTGGTCTACCGGATGTCCGACATGGGCGGCGCGCCGAGCCTGATGGCGAAGTACCGCTGCCGGCGGTGAGCGAACGAGAATTTCACGCGCGCGCCTCCGCGCGCTAGGATCGGGCGGTGCAGTGCCCGTATTGCAGCGGCGACTCCAGCGTGACGGAGACTCGCGTCACCGCCGACGGCATGCGCCGACGCCGGGTCTGCACCGCGTGCAAGCGCCGGTTCACGACCTACGAGAAGCTCGGAGCGCCCGGCCTCAAGGTCGGCAAGCGCGACGGCAGCGTCGAGGCGTTCGACGGCGACAAGCTGTTCCAGGCGCTGCGCCGGATCGCCGCGCACCGCAACGTCGTGGCCGACGAGGACCTGCGGCGCATCGCCCGCGACATCGAGGCCACGCTGGTCGACAGCGGGCGCAAGTCGATCGCGTGGAGCGACATCGTCACGCTCGCGCTCACCCGGCTCGAGAACGTCGATCCGGTCTCGGCGCACCGGCTCGCGGCGAACTACACCGACGAGACCGGCGCGGTCCGGTTCGCCTCGAGCGCGCCCGAGCAGCCGTCGCCCCAGCTGCCCCTGCCGCTCGTCGATCCCGACGACTGACCCAGCCGAGGTCTTCCGGCCCACGCAAGCTCACGCACGGATAGTCTATCCTCAGGGCAGGACGCGCTCGGCGAGGATCTCGAAGCGCTCGCCGTCGGCCAGGCGAAGCGCGACGGTCTCTCCCGCGCGCCGTACCGCGATCTGCTGGTAGCTGCCGTCGGGACACGGCTGCTCGTAGATCTCGATGCAGCGGCCGTTGAGGTTCACGATGACGTACTGCGGGATGCCGGCGCAGGCGTAGAGGGCCAGCTTCGTCTTTCGATCGTAGGCAAGCGACGAATCCGCAACCTCGATCACCGATCCGACATCCCCGGCTCCAGGGACACGGTCCGTGTAGGCGCGTGGCCGCCCCCGCAAGATGGCTCCGTCCGGCTCGGGCTCATCGTAGGGCGGCAGGCTCAGCGGGTTCTGGGTCTGCATGTGGCAACCGCACCGCGCGAGCTCCGCGTCGAGCTCACCGAGCAAGCTCACGACGAGGCGATGTTCCTTGCCGATGCTCATGGGATCTTCACCGGACGCGCTTCGATCTTTGTGGATGAGCACACCGTTGATCAGCTCGATCGGTGCGCCTTCATGAACGATCCCTGCCTTGATCATGGCGTGAACCTGATCGACGGTGAGTCGAGCGATCCGCGGCTCGGCAAGAGGGATGCTCATGGGGGCACTCGCAATGTACCCTCCCGGGCCCAGACGCGGTAGCGAAGATGATGGCGTCCGCGATATCGACCAGGCCAGGGGACAGCGTGCGATGTCACTCGTCCGGGGTCGGCGTGCCGGGCGGCAGCGAGCGCATGTACGCGATGATCCCGCGCGAGCTCGCGGAGTTCGCGGTGACGGCGAAGGAGTGCGCGGCCGCGCCGATCGAGATGGCGCCACCCTCCGGGTTCGTCCCCATCGTCACGGACGCGAGGAGCTCGGCATCGGTGTGCTTGCCGGTGTCCGACGGGCTGATGTCGATGGTGGCGTGACAGCCGGCCTTGCTGCACATGTACTGGTTCGCGACGGCCATGCCGGCGGTCAGGTCCGCGGCGGCGTACGAGTTGACGGTGAGCGGGACCGAGGTGACCTTGCCAGCCGAGGTCGCCGTGATCGTCGTGCTGCCGGCCTTCTTGGCGACGACCGTCCCGAGGGTGTCGGTGCCGGTGACCGTCGCGACCGTCGCGTCGGCGGTCGCCCAGGTGATGCCGGTCGCGCCGCTGGCGGCGATGGTGACCTTGTACGTGGCACCACCGCTGGCGGGGTCGGCGCCGCTGTAGAGGGTCACGGCCGGGTAGAGCGTGGGGGCCGAGCTGCTCGGATCCGAGGAGCAACCGATGACCAGGGTGGATACCAGGAGAAGGGAACTACGCATCGCTGCATCTCGTCGCATCGAGAGCGCAAAGTCAAATGAACTTGTCGAGGGAATCGCGCGATCCAGGTCACATCGAATCGCAGCACATGTATGTACGTGGCGCGAGCGTGGTGCCGCTGCCAGGACGTGCGAAAAAACCCGGTGGGACGGGTGTGGTACGGGGCCCATTCCGAACCACACCCAGGACCGAGTCACCACGGCTCGGCCTGTCCCACCGGAAGCAAACTGTCAGCGCAGGCGCGAGCCCGAGCGCGATCCCAGCGGACCTGGGACTCATCCCGCTGCGCGCGCTCGGCCCGTACTTCGACAAGCGGCCTCGACCGAAGCGCAGGCGGTCGGTGGCCTCGATGGCCTCGGCGTCGTACATGTCCGTGGGTAGTGCACGGTGTGTGCTCGCCATCGTCGGGCATCGTGCGGCGACTACCGGCCGCCGCGTGCCTGCATCATCTGTTGCACCACCTGCATCATCTGCTGGCTGCTGCCTTGCTGCGCGGCAGCCAGGCTCTGGCCAACGCTCATGATCGCTTGTGAGAGCTGCTGAAAGCCCTGTCCGAGGACGGGGTCCAGCGTCGTGCGGGGGGTGATGCGCCCGCCGGTGACCGAGGCCAGGCTCGCGGTGCTGATCATGGCGAGTGGGTGCTCGGCGGTGCGCTTGGTGGATCGTCGGCTCATATCGTTACCTCGCCAGGGTGCTCGTTGGGGGGAGCGCCGGCGCCGGCGTGGGGCCGGAACCGGAGCGCCGGTTGCTCATCATCTGCAGCATCAGCTGCGACACGCTGTTGTCCTTGGGAGCGACGGTCCTGGCGACGTCTGCCATCGCGCCCGTGGCCTGGGCGATGGCGGCCTGGACCGCCTGGGTCTGCTGGTCGACGCCGCCCCGGACCTGCGACAGGTCGAGGACGTCGATCGCCGAGAATGCCTTACCAGCCATGACGCTTCACCGTGGTCGAGATGTTGATCACCGGGGCCTGGGGCGCCGCGGGCTGCGCCGCGGCCGCGCCGCCACCACCGCCCATGCCGCCCAGCATCATCATCAACATTTGCGTCGGATCGCTCTGGCTGTTGTTCTGGGACAGCGCTTTGATCGAATCGGTGATCTGCGACATCATCTGCGTGAGTTGATCGCTGCTGTCGCTCGAGCGCGCGGTGACGCGAGACGCGCCGCCGCCGACCTTGGCGAGCTGGTTGACATCGATCGACGCGAAGGGGTCTTTGGCAGTGGGCTTCGGCATGGACTTGGGTGTTTCCGACCCGGTGGGGCGAGTCTGGTGGGTGGTGAGCGGTCGGTCGGTCTGTCTGTCTGTCTGAGAGAGGAGCACGCGACGTGCCAGGGCGGCCGTGCAGTGATCCCGTGGACCTGGCGCGATCGGACCGGGTGATGAGCTCCCGGATCGCTGCCTCCGGTTGACGATCGCACCGCGGGCGCCGAAACGCCGAAACGCCGGCCTTGCCGGGCCGGCGCGCGGGTCGCGATGACCAGGTGGGATCAGAACGCGATGCCGAGGTTGACGCTGCCGTTGATCGTCGAGTCGGTCCCGCCGGTGACGCCCTCGTCGTCGGTGATCTTGCCACCGCCGCTGGTCTCGAGCGAGATCCGCTGATACGTCAGCTGGCCGCGCACGTACAGGCTGGCCGGCAACGGGATCTGGAACGAGGCCTCGAGGCCCAGGCCGCCCGCGCTCACCGGCCCGAACCAGTCGGTCGAGGCGAGGTCGCCGGCATCGAGCACGGTGAAGTAGCGGGCGCCGAACCCGACCAGCGCGTGGTCGGTGATCGCGAGATCGAGGTGCACGCTCGCGCCCAGGTACGAGTACTTGGTGTCGGGCACCTCGAAGTTCTGCGAGGCATCGACGATCTCGAAGGTCTGGTTGCCGTAGAACGCACCACCATCGACGGTGAACAGGCTATTGATGGGCGCGCGGTAGTGCGCGCCGAGCTCCCAGCCGTTCTGGTTGAGCACGTACTCGTCGACCTGCTTGGTATCGTCGAACTCCACGGTCGAGCCCGCCGAGTGGTGGAGTGAGCCGGTGAACCCGATGCCCGACAGGACGCCGTCGGTCTGCTTGGTCGGGAACGGATAGACCGCCGCGTTGACCTGGAACCCCTTGGTGGACACGCCGGCGAACTGCATGACGTTGGCGTTGGGATCGGCATCCCAGAGCAGGCTCCGCGAACCGTAGTACGCGCCGCCGTCGACCATGAAGCGCGCGGTCTTCTCCGGCACGTGATCGACCTTCTCGCCGAGGATCTGCTTGCGTTCGTCGCTGCCTTGCGGGAACAGGATCTCGATCTCGTGGGCCTCGCGCGCCGCCGTCGTCGTCTCCTTGGCGTCGTGCGCCGGCGCGGCGGTGGCGGACGCGG